>MIQA02013539.1:0-16113 GCA_001887855.2 Sclerospora graminicola | reverse complement strand
GGTGACTCAAATCCAAAAACTTCGTCAAAAGGTGACTCAAATGGTTTTAAATATTTTACATGATGTTTAAACATTTTTACATGGGAATTTATGGTAACATAATGACTAAGTTACGGTACAATTGGGTTACACTTTGAATTGATAAGTATACTATATACTCTCACGTACCGCAACTCATGGGTAGAGACTTGATATGCTAAAGGCGCACTGCGATCTAGGAATGCCGTTTAATGGCCATCACATTTTGGGTGACGTCGTCATTTTCAAGATGTTTAACGTCTAGTTTATATTTGGATAATTCATTTTATCCATTGCCCGGAATTTCTAGATGTAATAGTACAGGTATCAAAGCGTAGTGAGATGTATACTTTTCATGTTATTTAAAAGCAAGCGATGCAGAATGTGTTGCTATATAAATTTGATGTAGGGATTGATCATCTAAATAGTTGATGAAGCCCAAGACACTAAAATAGGTAACTCTAAAAAAATAATATAGTATTTCCGCTTTGGTTTGTGTAATCAACTCTTCCATAACTTATTTTTGTGAAGGCACTGGGTGGGAGATAGGAAAACGGCGCTTGCCTTCTTTAGGTCGCTCCTGGGACTTACACACCTTCACTTCAACTTATAATTAATCAGAAGAGAAACAGCCCTGTTAGTCTTACAGACAGTAAAGTGTATTTTTTACAATAAATTCCCCGTGTAAAAAATTTAAAACGACATGTTAATATTTTAATACCATTTAAAACCATTTGAGTCACCTTTTGACGAAGTTTGTGGATTTGAGTCGTTTTTTGGAATATTCCCTTGTATTTATCGCACAGTTGCTCGCCAATCAATTTCAGGGCGCGAGCGTTGCGGAGCTTAAGGAGATGGTGAAATTCTAATACAAGGACCCGGAAAAGACGGCAAATCTATGTGTAAGAATGAAACGTATGGCAAATCCATAGTACAAAAGCGAGGTATGGGGTACACGAACCTGAAAATCATTTGAAAAAGTGTATTGGCAAAGAGTTTCACGACTTTCGCAAAAGTTTGTCGACGTCTCTTGATGGAACTATCCTTCGAAGTCCCCTACCTCCAAGCAAAGCAGAAATGTGTACAAATGGCATGAGTGGGTTCTCGTTTGTAATCAATCATTAATTGAACTTGATAACCCACTAACAAGAGGTATCGCCTGTGGGTTGTCGTCGATTAGCTCAAGAAGTGCTCGTAAGTAAATCCTGCGTATCGTTCCCATAGTTGAGTCAGCTATAGCCGATGAGCTACTACCACGTTTTGGCATCATGTTTGATGGATGGGCATCCGGTTTGACGCATTTTATTGCCATATTTGCAACTTATTTGAAAGATGACGTCTACACTGAAACGTTGCTGAAAATATCACCTCCATTGATGAGTACCAATACAAAGACGACGACCATATCGACCTCCTTTAACACGTTTTGACGTTCTGCAACCGTACAAGTTTGTCCGTCGTAGCTCTCATTGGTGATAATTGCTCGACTAACAAGTCTATTTCCAATAAGATGGGTATTCCGTTCATCGGATGTGCGAATCACAAACTCCACCTTGAATCAATAGCTACCTGGAGAAAGATGAAGATATGACAAATGCAAAAGTAGCAGTGGGAAATGTGATGATGAGGCTTTGCATTATCAAAAATTCTGCGAGACTTCGCATGCATACACATTTGCGCCCTGTGAAGAAAAATGAGACTCGATGGTCGTCAACATACGAGATGGTGGATCGCTTCTTGAAGATTGATGTGGCAATTGCAGCAGTCAGTGAAGTTCGAGGTTTGATACCAAGTACAGAGAAAGTTGCGAAGTTGAGAAGATTGGTGACAATGCTCGCAGATTTGCAAAGTGTTACCGAACGTCTTCAAGTTAAAGGAACCAACGTTGCGGAGGTGAAACAGATATTTGATGGTTTATTGGTGGATTATCCATCATTAACGCAGTATCTGCCTGCCGACGCAGATATAGAGAACAGCCAGGCCTTTGAGTCCGGCGTCGTCAAGGTGATGACCAAAAGGAAGTCAGAGCTGACGGAGGGGGAATATCTGCTTTGGAATCGCTCAAGATTATCAAAAACACGACGCCTGCTGGTTCGTCACTTATGTTGATAGAATTGGACCAAGGAACCGTATGGACCAATCTTCAGCCGATGTGGACTTCATTGATCTGCGCTTCATGCCCTCATCTTCCGCTGTGGTCGAGAGACTCCTCAGTCACGCTAATGCAGATGTCCGCAATCGTCTTTCTCCAGTTGTGTTTTGAAGCACCTTTTTACTAAAGTTTGATCGTCACTTGTTGAACACCGTGGCAGTCGCTAAGGCGATGAACGCAGGTGACAAGGATGATGAAGAAGAAAATGAACAGCAGGCAACTGATACAAGAATGGTGGACTATTTCGAGACCTCGTTGTAGGAGTTAGACACTTAAGATCTTTTGTACTGTTTGTTCTAACTGACACCGTACCACACCAGAGTATGATCCCTTTACCTAACCTTTGATCTGACCCCACTGACTGCATAGCTCTTTAAGAGATGCCTTAACGTATGAGGGTATGGTACGATCGCAGGCGGACTTATGAGTACCGACCTTTACGTCAAGAACTTAAGCTTCCAATTGAATTGACTTCTTTAGTAACACGTGGTTGGGTCGGCTTCGAAAACCGCTTTCAATAATTGAGCAATCATTGGCCCAATTTCAATGTTTGATTGGCCATGAAGCAGCAATGGCAATCGTAAATTGCATCGTTTTACTAATTGCAATTATTAATTGTTGCATTTGTCAAGGGTCAATCAAATATAATTAAATTTTTCCTGAACGTGACAACACTTGACGTTCTGGAATCACTGTCAGAATTTTGCATGAGCTGGACGTGTCTGAGACAGGGGTCGTTGACTTTGGTGCATTGAAGGCTCTGCCTCTGCTGAAAGCACTGGATATTAGTGAAAATTGGGTTATGGCAGGTCTGAGTGTGCAGAATACAAGATTGACAGATCCTGAGTTTGAAAAAGAGTGGTCATGTCGCATGTACTTGGATATTTGGTGGACGCAAGTGGAAAATCGTCGGCCATTAGCAGCATTGAAGTCTCTCCAGCAGCTACTTTTGGATACACGAGAAAGACGAACGCCGACTGAGGAAACCCCGTTGCAAACAAACTTCAAGTGGTTGGAAAATTTGCGTAAACTGAAGAAGTTGAAGATGTACATGCACAACTACCAGGATGATATCACCGATAAATTGCGAGACGGCACTGAACAGACTGGTACTACAGTTGTCTCTACACGAGGACATACAATCCCAATAGCATACCGGGTTCCGAGCTCATTCATTAACTCTATCAGCAAAAAATGTGGATCGAGATCACTCAAGTAGGGTTTAGGGTTTAGGGTTTACCACGGACTGATAACGAACCCTTGACCTCGATTTCGCCGACCTTGCGCCATCTTCGTTTTCCGATAACGACTTAGCACAGATTGCAGCATCAGGAAAAAGGCCAGCATTGACGAGAATGTCCATGTTACTGCCGCTTACGGCTCAAATTGTTGCTCTTAAACCTCTGGAGGGTTTTGTTCAGGTAACCCCACTACTACTATACGTACTTATTGAAGATCTGTCTCCTTTGAGCACCCTTGTGAATTTGAAGAAACTTGTGTTGTCTCTGCCTAATCGGGGAAAGCGGCAGTTAGTGCGTCGTCACAAAGATCACCAGACCAGCTTTGAATTTTTTTCTGCACTGGAAGATCTTTCTCTTGTCGGTCGTGTGACTTTAAGGGTGTCATCCACAATTGACTCTCTTAACCACATACACAACTGGAAATTACCAACAAACTGTGTTTATGATTTACATGTAACTTAGTCACCTAGTGAAAATACGCAGCAAACCCGATTATTTTGATACCTTTGTGCAAATATTATCCTATATAAGCCGATGCTAGGGGTTAGGCATTCGCTGTTAATACTGTGTAGAATGATCTATTTTTAGTCTTTCCTTATCAAAACCCTGGCCTTAGGGGTACAGCACAAAAATACAAACTGAGAGATAAATTAATTAAAAGAATAGGTCGTCTAGATGAAATAGAATCACGGAAGGGTTAGAAAGCGAGTTGGGTCTAAAAACTTTGCTCACTCCTGTAGACATCTTTCACCTTAAAGTAATATTGTGGTTAGTGAGAACCACTACACTTTGGAGAGTGAAAGGAGCCAGATCGAGGAATATAGGGAGGATGGAGTTTCATTGGCCAACTCCATCATAGGTACCGATTTTCAAGTACCGTCAAGGGCGCATGTATTTGTATACCGCTCCCTGAATAAATGTATTGAAGCGGCCAAAAAAATTGATACATTTAAAGAACGGCGTAAACAAATGCATCGTAGATGACACAGGCATTCTTAGGATTTAACACGTTGTATTCATAGGGTTTAGGGTTACGAGATTCCCCAGTTGTACGTAGACCATTTTATTCGATACGCCCTGGATAAGGCACCTGTTTTCACAATGAGCACGGAATGAGATGCCGAGAATACAGGTGCTCGCCAACAAACCGTCGTAGATGAAGAAAGAAGTTTAAGTATCAGTCTATAGATCATGAGCACAATTTATTTGCCTGAGTTCAATAGGCGGTAACTGTAATGTTTTTGCTCAAGAGCCCTAAACGATACATTTGGAGAGCTAGAATGGATGCATCACTTCGGCCGCTTCGTACATTTATTCAGGAAGCCGTATGATAATTTAGGCGCCCTTGACGGTAAAATTATGAAGTACTGAAGATTCATGGGTAGCGTAATTCATCAAATTATGGTGCCAAAATGAGTATTTAAGGTTTTTGACCATCGTTTTGGCACTTTTAAGTCAATCGGATCAAGACAGGTACAGAAATAAAGCTGTTTTTATAATGGTGCGTCAGCTGGTTTGTTTTTATAAGCCTAAGCCGCTAATATTTGTCTTTTCCAGTGGCGCACAAATGTCAAAGTTTGATTTTTCTATGCAGCAGATTTTGGCAGGAGCTTTATTGAGAAGAACGGCCACAATTGTGAATTTAATTTGTCAGACGGACCGAAAACACATACGGGAGCATAATATTTTGGTTATTATGAGAGAAATATTAGTGGACTATTTTTTCGCGCAAGCGTCGTGTGATTTGCTCACCGGGTGCCATAAACTGATACTGTGAAAAACCAGCCAGTGGTTGGAGTGTATTTTGAATATCGTGTTTCTGATTGGTTATTGAAGAATTTTTCCGTCATCAACTGATGACCCGCCATTATCTGATTAATTACGTTATTTCATAATATTACTTTATTCTCATAATGTCTATCTACATTTACTGAATCTACCTAGCACTTTGCATCAGCTAAAGGTTTGTGACCATGGTGTAATGGCTGCTACCTCCGCGTAGGCTCTGCGACGGCAGGGCCTACCACTATGTTCTGTGTCCGCCACGCAGATTGAAGTGGACACACAATATAATACTTGAGACTCAGAACAAAAACGATGGATTGGATCAGTAGAGCTTCGGTGGTAGTAGTCAGTAACCGGTTGGTTACCACCGTGCATTCGGCTATTATCCGTATAACATAAGAATTAACCGCGCAGCTGTGAAGATGGTAGAAAAAAGAACAATAATGATATACTGATCTGATACATATCTATGTGTTCGGAATTGAATCTCTTCTGTAGGAGAGATGAGCCTTATCTGTACTCAGTAAAGTCCTAATTCACTCACCTAATTCGTAATTCATAAAGGTAAGTCCTTGTTGCTATGGCTCCGTCGAGAATGCGCAATCAACGAACAGAAGAAAACCAGGACGCGGAATCTGGTGCACGTAGGGACAGCCTTTTCGTTGAAGAAGATAGACGACAACGCGTCCTGAGAAGGGTGAAGATAACGTACCAAGACTCTGATGATGGGTTGGCTTCTCCACATCCAGCGTATGATCGATTTTTGCGTATCCAAGGGCCTGATCGAATACTCCGCATGTGCACCTTTTCACCTTTGGAGTTCGAGTGATTGTGGAACACTGTAGAGTCTTATGTCATGTCCAAGTGGAAAATATTGGAAGGGGAAAGAAGAGTACGCATCCACCTAAAGATATTTTGCTCATGCCTCTAGGTGCCCTAAAGTTGTGTGGCTCTTGGGATTGGATTAGCTCGCTATTTGAGATGGACGCCTCTCCGTTTCAGAAAATGGTAAAGAAATTCCTATCTATGCTAAAACCTTTCTCGTATGAAACGTTTGTGGAGAATGAAAGTACGCGCTGGACGATGGAAAAGCTTTTCCTAAGTGGCAACACCTTCTCCAACTTTCCTTGCGCAAGATACGCTACAGATGTAACGTTCCAGCAAGCTGACAAACCAACAGGCAATTTCAACGACTCCAAGAAGTTTTATAGTGGAAAACATCATTTATATGGGTTGAAAGTCGAGGTTTCTGTGCTACCTACTGGTGCTGCAATCGGCTGTACAGAGTATGGACCCGGATCTATTGCTGACGTGACAATTTTTGGAGGAAACGCCGTCTTTCATAGATCGGCTATACAAAAAGAAACCGGAAGAAGCTGAATTAAATGATGATGATCCCTTGGTGGAGTCGTTTCCATACGATTGGGCCGTTCTTGTCGATAAAGGGTACCAAGGATTAGCTGACAAATTTCGCGCTGTCCACCCCAAGAAGAAGACTCCACGCGGACCGCAGCTAAAACTGTCCGAATCACGAATGAACGATAACATATCACACGATAGAGTGATAGGGGAAAATTTCTTCGGGCGGATGAAAACTTTGTGGAGGGTTATTTCTCATAAATGGGTCTTGGACAGGCAGAGCTATAACATGTTTTTTGGAATATGCCTGGCACTAACAACCTTTAGCGTTCGTTGTTGTCCATTGCGACGTGGAAATGGAGAAACTTATCATCGCTACACTCTCCAGCAAATGGCATCTAGGCTTCAGCGATAGAAAAACGCAGGGTATATAAAGGACAAGAGACTTGCCCGACTGCAATTGTGTCCACGTCCAGCGAATCGCCCGAGACTAATCACCGGCGACACCATTCGTCAATCCAGTATCAACAGCAATGTCCTAGGAATTCCTAGTAGTACCGAGCTCGGATCTCCATAAGATCAAGCACCTGCATCTTCAAGGGCTTATCGATAGATCCAAAGGCAATCGATCCTATTATATTTAATGCACCCGTTCTACAAATTCCAGTTGTGTTTCGTAACTGCAGTGATTACGTTGTACTCTTTGCAAGAATACACTGATGTGGTGATTGTCCTAGGTCGCCAGTGGAAATTAGTCTTATGCCAATTGCAAAATAATTAATTGTGTGGTAGGCATCTTCGAAGTCATCAGCCGCAACATAGATTTTCATTTTGTTTCCTGCCGCACAAAAAAGAAAATTATTGGCGACGGGAGATACCGATGGCAAAATGATCTTTTCTTTTAGTGCTTAGTCGCACACGAAAAATAAGGATTGGTAACAATCATTCACGACTTTGCCGTTTGCCTGCTTAATTTTCTCATTTTGTGTTCAGTCGCACAAGAGAATTTGATTCACGAGAAGCATGTATTTAAGGGTAATGACATTATGTTTTAGCCTTTTACCTGTGGCAATATGATCTTTTTGTGCTCACTCGCACATTGATTGGTGACGATGTTTCACGAATTTGCTGTTGTGCCTGCATAATTTTCTTATTTTGTGTCCGGTCGCACAAGAGAATTTGATTTAGGAGAAACATGAATTTAAAAATGGTTTATGTTTTAGTATTGTCTAACACTTCGCGTGGATTAAATTTTCTCTAGGTGGGGTGCTTGTGGGTGATTATGAAGAACTGATATACTTTAATTTTTGTAAGTGACGAGAGTACTTTGATGATTGCACGTTGGTGGTGCTGGTCGATAGGTGTAGACGTTGCTGTATTATGGGCGGAGAACAACGGACGAAGCATTTATGTATGAGATGGCGAAAGATTCCGCATCTGTAAATGAGCACGTGACGGTGTTTGTGTCGTGATTTGGGCCGTGGAAAGCACGGGAGGACGTGGAAAAGTCCTTGACTCGGGTTTTGACGCGATTGTGGCGGCAAATGGACGAGAAAATGAGTGAGTGAACGGATTTCAACGAGGTGGGGGCGGTGTTAGTGTGTGAAATGATGCCATTGGCAAATATTGCGGCGTTTTTGGTCCAATCGCGACGACAAGAAGAGGAAATGACGAGAAACATACGTTGAAACCGATGGCATATGACGTTGAAAGCCATTGTCACGATAGACTTTGTCACGTTAGAAGCATTGGAAACCGAGGAGAATGGGTTGTTGGTGCTGGTATGTCGTTGGGTGGCTCAATTTCATGCTGCTTATGACGAAATGCAGTCTTCACGGCATTTTGGCGCACTGGGAGACGACAAATGAGGCCATGGAAGTGAAAATGGCACGTTTGAATGGGTTTTAAAGCGAGATTTTCAGTCCATACATGCCATGCTCAGTGTTTCGAGTGCCGGTTTGACTCAAACCCAGTTTTTACGATCCTTTCCCCGGGCTTATGTGCAATTTTACTCCGGGTTGGCGTAACGCACATGTCATTTGTGTGGGGAATTTTCCGCCCGCCCTGCCGTGTGTTTATGGTGTGGCATGTTGCTGTGTGCGGCCATTACGTGTTCGTCGTTGCAGGGCGAGAAAGGGGGGGGGTACCCGGACGATGCAAATCCAGGAGCGTGTACCGTTCAAGACAAGAAATGTGGCCGTGGAAGCGGTGTGTTTTCATTGGTGCTGGAAGGTGCCGTTTTGCTCGTGTATTGGAAATTAGCGGTCCATGTCGGGAGTTAATACGTGGATGAGTATGGCAAAGAAATTGGTGACCGGAATCGCGAAATGAGTAAAAGGTTGCAGTCTATTTGCACACATTGAAGTGTAAAACTATATCACTGCTGTCACGATAAACTGCGCATTACATGTATTAGATTTCTTTAAAAATATTTAATTAATTTGCGTCCATGTCCTTTCATTTATGTATTAATACTGCTATAATACACTGGTACGGCGCAGTAAGAAAGTGAATTCCTAATCGACGAGTGTATTTTCCAAGTGCACGCCTCTCCTTGTAAGAAACAGGGTAATAACGCATCTGAAATTTTTATTGTATATCGTTTGGTGGCATGTATTGTACCGACTATTCAGCTAGATATTCTTTACCTGACTTTGGGTTCTAGTGCATTTATGAAAATCATCTGACTGACTTGATCCTAATTGGACAATAAATTCTACCCTTAGAAAGGTTGGACTAGGTCCAAGTGATCCCAGAAGATTGCGATGAAGCCTAAAATTGGTGTCGCTGTTGTTTTATCTCTTACACACTTAGCGGTAATAAAATAATTGATTTTGCAACTAAGCACTGTTGATACAAAGTGATATTCCTTTGTTGAAAGCTGAGAATTAATCATTTTTGTGTCATGACTAAATTGATTCGTTTGTAATATTATAAAGTTTAGGTTTAACTCTATATATTATTAGAATTAACCAAAACATAAGCAAAGTCTCAACGATCTATTTGTCAATATAACTTTGAATAAAATTGTTCACTCCTTTTACTTGTTTTAGTATGTCAAATTTGGTTTCTGGAAGACCTCACATAGTTAGCGTAGGAAAACCTTAGGGAAAATGTATTTCTGGTTTGAAAGATTGCTTAGACATTCTGTACTGAGTTGTCGCACCAAGTTTATTTTTTAAATAAAAGAATTGAGACTTTGGAAGTGCCCTGGTAAAAATTTTGGCTATCATATCCTTTTTATTGCAAAACATAATAGTGAACTGGTGCTGTTCTACATTTTTTGCACAAAGTGAGAGTGTATATCGATATGCTTAGATATACCGTGCAATTCATGATTATTTGCAGGCTTAATGCAACTTTGGTCGTCTTCGTGAATTTTTGTGGCTTCGTGGATTGAAATCCAAGTTCACTTAGCACGGTCTTTAGAAATATTTCTTTCTGCATGCAGTGACAAAGTGCAATGTACTCAGCTTCTGTTGAGGATAGAAAGTCAGTATGTTGTTTTCATGAATACTACAATATCGGCCTTTTACCGATCATTGTCACAAACCATTCTATAGATCGTCGGGTATCCAAACAGCTCGCATAGTCAGAGCCTGAAAAGGCAATAAGACTGTCCGTGAGTTGACGTGTAGTCTGCTGGATGGTTCCACCCAGAGTTAGTCCGTGGCTTGTTGTATCTGATACCTTGCACGACTGCTTTCCAGTGTGTTTTACCAGGGTTGGAGAGGTATTGATTTACTTCTCTCATGTACGCAAGGTCAGGGCGGGTGCCTATCATAATTAACACGAGGCTGCCGACTGCCTCGCGATATGGAATGTCTTTCATCATATTCCTTTCATCTTATGCTCGAGGTCTCATGGCACTAGGCACTTTTATGCTGCGGCCAACTGGTGTAGTGACGGGTTACGTCACAATGTTTTAAAGCAATCCAGGACCTTAATTGCATATTTCTCTTGCTGGATGAAGATTGTTCGGTCTTTGCGGTCCCGTTCTATGGACCACCTGAGCAAGTACTTCACCTCTACTAAATTGGTCACTGCTTCAGGGTAGATTTGATTTCATTGATGAGGGCAGGTGTTGGAGCGATGATCCGAAGATCGTCAGCATAGACTGCAATATAGCATGTCTGATTATGGAGAGGTCCGACAAAGCCACATCGATCATTGATAAGACGTCAGAATTTGATGTGCTCGAGGAGTTTCGAGAGGGTTGATAACTCGCGAGGTACCTGTTTGATCCATACAAGCTCTTCTTGAGGTTGCACACCAAATGCTATTTTACTGGCATATGAAATCCCCAGGTTACTCCATATAAATTTCTTCATCCAGAGTCATTCAGAAAAACAGGTTACCCCATATAAATTTCTTCATCCAGAAAATCATTCAGAAAAGCAGTCTCCACATCCATTTGGTGAATTTCATAGTTAACGATTGCTTCAATAGTTAGAAGAAGACGAAGGTTGAGTTTAATAATAAAAATATTAAAGGAATTGCTTTAAAATTTAGAACGTAATGTTATTGCTGTTGGCGTTTTTAGTAATGATCGAGAAATTCAAGAAGGTAATTTTGTAAAACAAACGGATACAATTGTTAGTGTACCTGCGGGCCAGACGTTTTAGGTCGAGAAGTTGATGCTTTGACTTCCATTCGTAGCACAGGAACAACAATTTCCGTGAAGTCAATGCCAAACCGTTGGAGAAAACCTTTTATTAATAACCGAGCTTTAAATTGGTCTACTTCGACGTTGCCGTTGTATTTGACAACTTAAACCTATCGGTTTCGAAGTACTTTCATTTCTGATGGTCGAGGGACAAGTGTCCATGTGCCGTTATCATCATAAGACTTGATCTCGGATTGAGCAACATCTTTAGCATGAGAAGATGCCATTGCTTCGCGGAATGTACGCAGCTCGGCAATATAGCGAATGATAGAAAGGTGGATGAGATTAGCTCGACGATGTTCGTCTGCAATATCCTCAGAACTATTTAAAAGAGGAGCGGACTTTTCAAGGGCAACGTCATTGAGTTGATATATGTCATCAAACATGCGCTTGGTGCCTCGTTGGGATGGCAATGTAATAAAGCTATATGGTTGCTCGTTTTGGTGCAAAGTATCAGCCAAGGACGACAAGTGTAGTGATGGAACCGCCGGCGTAGATGCAGCACTCTCTGTAGGTTGGCGAGTTACATTATAGGTTGTCGTAGGCAATATAATACGATCCGTATATGGGAGACTTTCATCTCTACTAGGTTGTTCTAGCCCTGTTGATTGATTTGATCTATCAAATCCCGATTCCGTCGACAAAAATGCCAAGGGATACGGTTTCGTCAAAGGTAACATAACGACTGTAGATAATCTTGCCAGTGGAAACATTAAGTAGTCGAAAACCACGCTTATGGTCGGGTAGACCGAGATACCTGCATATAGTAGCACGTGGTTCCAGTTTATCCCGATGAGCTTCTGGGACGTGGACGAAGGTTTGCATTCAACAACACGGGTGTATGACGGAAGGTTTCTTGACATATCAAAGCTCATATGGCATTTTGTTTTTGTTATTCGAAACCGAGCTGTGGGTTCATTTCACCAGGTCGGTAATGTGGCGAATGCTTTCAGTCCATAATTCACGACGTCGATAGGTTAGCACGAACGCGCTCCATATAGGTGTGCATTCTTCTTTAAGCTACGTCATTCTGTTCAGGCGTGTATGCTGTCGAAAATTTTGTTTTGGTTCCGTATTTTCCCACAACGTTCGACCAAGTTTTTCATACCCTTTCGCATTGTCAGCTTGAAGTGTTTTACTATCAGGGTCATAATTAATGGACGTGTATTCCACAGTGTGAACGTCAGAGCAAGAAACGTTAAGCGCCTTGCGGCGAAAGTCTTCGAAGCACACATATATTTTTGAACGAACTTTGATAATATATGTGACTCCTAAGCGCGTATAGTCATCAATAAAGATTAAAAATAGCGACAACCGGTTAGACTGGTGACGACATAGGACGATATATCACAATAAAATTTTCAAGACACATTTTTGCACGTTACACAATTCTATTGTTATTTGACGGTGTGACTTTGCTAGTGAGCAAGAAGAACATGTAATATCTAGTTGCGATCCTACCCCATCGAGTTCATGATCGATGTTCACTTCATTCTTAGGCAACTCCTGCAATAAAAATTAGGATGGCTTATTCGTTTTTGTAATCGTAAAACGGCTGACTTACCATGAAGGGTGACCAGTGCCGTCGGGTTGCTGGTGGATGTCGACTTCGGACGTGCCATGAATTGGTACAAGTCAACATGCGGGGCAATTTTGGCCTTTACGCTAAAATGTTGGCTCGTTTTAATCGCTCATTGCATGTAATTAAAAGAGAAGCGAAAGTCTTCCTTTGTAGCCGCAGGTACCGGAAACAAATTGAGCTTGAGTTCGGGCGCGTATGGAACGTTGTACAACCAAGATGTCTTCCACGGATGTTGATCCGGTCTGGACTATCGACTTTGGTTGTACGCGTCACGTAACGTATAACCAGCGTGGTTTACGATAATAACGCCTTACACAGGCTGAATCACTGTGGGTGGGAAGAACCAAATCCCGATCCTTGTGATTGGTGATATCTCTCTTAGTGTCATTGATGACCAAACCGAACGTCAACACAATGGCGGCAGTGATGGTAATCATGGCGTTGTTGTGACGGGACTGATGGTACCCGTTGTTGCCTTGACTCGCATTGCCATGTTACCCATTGAAAATACTTTGGAAATCGTAGCTGGACTTGCCTTGGCTATTTTCACGTCCACCGCTATGGTTGCCAATACCATATTCACGCTGGGCATCGCCACATTGCCATTACGGTTGGAACCGTGTGAATACGAATGTTGACGGTTTCATGATTGTTTGACATCTTGCGTGGGCTGCTCGGACGCGTACCCGCCACTTAAAGTTGGTTGGTGTCACCGTATTCGGTTTTACCGGGCTGGGGAGAAACGTCCACGGTATATGGAAAGAATTGCGATTGCTTCCTGGGTTATTGCCCTTTATTGCGAAATATCGAGAAATATTTGAAGGTAAAAGACCTGAGAAATTTGGAAGCCACCACGAATATTCTGAAGATGAAAAAGCTGACAGTTATGAGGTGTTCGCTTAGCGTAACGATTATGTATACACGTTTTCATTTCATAATGTTCTAATCGCCATCGTACCACACCTGAGAATGATCCCGTTAGCTATCCTTACTTACTGTATTGCCCCTATCGGGGATGACTTACGGTATGAAGACACGAAAATGCAGATTTATGAGTAACGAACCTCATGTCAAGAACTGAAAGTATTGTTGTTATTAAATTGTTGTCTTTTTAGCATTAAATGCTAATAACTACAATGAATTTAGATAATGAGTTTGATAAGTTATCTTCTTCACGATAAGCTGTGGCGATATCTCCCAATCGTTGTGGTTTAATACGCTCGTCGCTCCGATACTCTGCTCTTCCTAATCATTCCACGCAAATTTGTAATTGGATTCCATTCACGCGAAGATTTGCTGTACTTCGATACTGCCTGCAGCTGCGAAATACACTTGGATCAGATCTACTCGATATGTTCTTGCGCCCCTTGGTGTTTTCCACGATGTACTGCCTGACTTCTTAAATGCCACAGCCATGCTACTCCTATTGAGCAGAAAGTCTACCACAGTCTTCCAAGTTCATCTTCACATGACCCTGCTCTAGCTCCGCATCGCTTTTTCAGTCTCCATTGTAAATTATGCGACATACTAGGCGCTCGTCTTGTAGCTATGTATCCTTATAATGTAGTTACTTCGCCAGTAGATATCTGGCCACCATATCAATTGCTCAATAACCGACCCCAAACCACTTGGGCCTGCTAGTACCCCCATACTAAATGTGTGAGGTGAAGCGACACATCAGATTACACTTATCCACCATACGATATTCGAATGGAATGTTTCCACTCTATACAACACCCATGCTTGATAGTCAGATATCATGTATTTGTGTGCCCGGATAATTTTCGTTTATTGACTTGAACTGATCTCTTACACTCGTCATCACGTCTCTTACTGTCTCACTTGTCCTCGACCTTGTTAAGTATCGCCGCTAAAACTCTGTGTAAAGTGTCTGGAAAGAACAACGTACCCAAAAGATTATTGACTTGGCTTTACGCAATTTGTTAATTCTCCACGCGTACCCATGTAGCTCCGGGTTTGCCTCAAAGACTACTGTCTTGATTTTTTTTCTTCATCTCCTTGGTTTTGGTCATGATGTCCCGTTGGTATATTGTCCCAATCCAGCTCCTCGTCGGTAAAACCGCCGGTGACGGTTAAGTTTTCCATCTTACAACGCTCATTTATCCGTTTCCATGTCACAGAAGTTAATTCGTTGGGCGTTCAGACTAGCTCTTATCGTGGCGAATCCCCAATGCATTGACCTTCCTGTACCCTAGGAAAACAAATAATGATTGTAATTAACTATCTTGTTACCTTCGCACGCGTGTGACCTCTAGCGCTTGGGGTAATTATTAACTTTGATGAAGTCGTAGTCGTAACAAGGTAGTCGTAGGGGAACCGGTGTCTGAAAGAGATCTTTAAAAATTCTGAAATTAATTTTTAATTTCTGAGGAAAATAGTTTAATTGGTAAAATCATATTCTCCAAAATTATTGTTATGGTTCACGTCCCATTATTCCTTTTATTGTTTTTAAATTGGGAAACAGTACGGGCACCGCCTAAAATTGATTTGGGCACCCAATCGGTCTTCGTCAAATATATAGTGTGAATAGAAATGACAGAAAATCTGGCACACCTTACGCATTAAACTCTCCAGGCACAGCAATTATTTTTAAGATCATTCTCGAGATGTCTTTATTCGTTCTGCTATCTATTCGTGAGCCGCATACTAGTAAATTATTGTCGCCGTCATATATCTAAAGTTCAAGTTGTAGGACCCTCTTATAAAATCCATCTAGTAGAACTGATCTTCGCCAATGTACGATGTGATGGAACATAACGTATCACGTTTCTCCGGCGATCCGACTCGTATCACCGACGACTGAATTGAATAGGAGAAAAAATGATTGACCTTGTTATAAAAGCTATTAAAGCTGGCTTTTGGTTTGCTTTTAAGTAGCAGGACCAAAGTGACCATGAAACATTAAACCAGTCCGTTGATCGCAATTATCTTCTTTAATTATATATTGTAGTTCATCAATGGTCTATTCCTCTTCATACACATGTCAATGTCCCTGTGGTGCACTCATTTGCTACCGTAAACAAAATTTTAGATCAGCGCAAGGAAAAATTTAAATACACAAATACCACCATAAGTGCATAACTTAGACTAGTACCAACGAAAAGTCGTTTCAACAGTAGTTATAATAGTACTTATTCACTTTTAAATTGACATTCGATAGCATTGTACAAGAATTTATTGTGCTCATTTTTTTGCCTAGTTGTTAAATGTTTTTCAGGCTGTAACTATCAGAGAAATTGATAATTTGTTAGTAAATATTGAAAGGACATGATCCTATATGATAAGACTA
>MIQA02013528.1:0-12827 GCA_001887855.2 Sclerospora graminicola | reverse complement strand
CGAAATGTCCGGTCGTGTGCACCGGGATATCCACAATAAACTGCCGACCAATGACTGAAATTTTTTTATTCAGGGCAGATCTCCACCTGCCTTCACAGGTAACAATTCATCCAAATTTTCGTCCATATCTGCTTCT
The DNA here is from genome assembly GCA_001887855.2 of Sclerospora graminicola. Taxonomy (NCBI): domain Eukaryota; phylum Oomycota; class Peronosporomycetes; order Peronosporales; family Peronosporaceae; genus Sclerospora; species Sclerospora graminicola. The sequence goes on along the minus strand of MIQA02013528.1, from coordinate 12,691 downwards.
GCAATTGGGGTCCGTACTGTGCTCGCTTCTTGCAGGCCGTGCTTCAGCAACATTTCGTCGATTGTAGACCTCTTGGTCAACGGTGTAACCGGTGCTCGGACCATCCCCCACACGTATTCCCAAAAATTTCTCCACATTTCCAAGGTTTTTTAATTCCAGAGTTTTCATTTCGTCAAAAAAATTTCAATCAGATCTTCGCAAGTCGCCGTGACGAGTAAATCGTCAACGTACACACCAACCAGTGTTTTACCATCGTCAGAGACCCGTATAAAAATACACGTGTCGGTCAAACACTGCACGAAACCAAGCTTAACCATAGTTTCTCGTAAGTGTTCATACCACAGTCTACCAGCCTGTTTTAGGCCGTATAGGTTCTTCTTTAATTTTAGCACCAAGTCTTTCTGTGTATCCACTCCGAAAACTTTCAAATTTTCTTCCGAAACTTCCATTCCTTGAGGAATTCGTAAATGTATTTCATATCCAGTTTTGGTGTCTGCTTTGGGGTATGCACTTGGTACATTCCCGTGTCTGGCAGGCACCTTCCACACCAATGACATGATAAGGATTACCTTCATGTTATTCAACTCCATCACCGTTGAGAAGGTGAACAGGTAATCCTCACCAAGCACTTGTTTGTCGCCTCGCGCAACCAACCGAGCTTTGTAGCGCTCCACCGTCCCGTCAGACTTAAGTTTGGTCTTATAGACCCATTTCGTTGGTAGAGGGTTTTTACCCTCCACCCTTTTCATCAGACTCCACGTGCCAAGATCGGTCAGTGCTTGTAGCTCTGCCCGTTCTGCCTCCGCCCACTTTTCAGACTGTTTCGAAGCATGTGCTTCCTGAAAAGTCTTTGGGTCGGGTGTGGCTGCGAAATTTCCACTCGTTTCACTTTTCGTACTCGTGACAGCAAAGGCAAACAATGCATTTTCATCCGGCGCCGCGGTAGCGCTTTCAGTTTCTGTTTGAATTCCATCTTGAGTCGATGTACGCTCCGAAACTCCTTCCAATGGCAACCTCTTTTTCTTTAACTTCTTGACGTTTTTCAACCTTTTCTCTTCTTCCGCAGCGGCAGCCTTTGCGGTTTTCTTCACGCTTCTGGCCGATTTCCGGGCCTTAGACTTGTTTTCACATTGTTTAGCGTCTCCCTTTTTCTTCTTGGCTGACAGGTTGACTGAAACCGACTCAGCAGCTTGGCCTTCGTTCATTTCCTCATTTGTGACTTCATCCGTTTCCAAATTTCTGGCAATCTGATTATTAGACTTCTCATCGAGAGTCTCAATGTTTGTAACGTGTCGGGTGGTTGTCACCACCCGATCTTTCAGCAAGAGGACCTTGTACCCCTTCGTTTGATCATTTTTTCCGAGGATAAGGGCACGCTCCGCATGTTTGCCCAGTAATTTATTTTTTGGATCCCTCCAAACCATGCATGGGGATCCAAAAACCACAATGTCACTGACATTCACTTGTTTTTTCGTTAACACCTGTATAGGTGGCGCCCTGCCTGGGTTAGCCCTGGTCGGACTGCGGTTGAGTATGTACGTCGCATACTTAGCCGCTTCCGTCCAATACATTAGTGGCACGCCCGACCCGAAAATCATACACCGGACCATGTTAAAAATGGTCCGGTTCATCCGCTCAGCCTTCCCGTTTGAGGCTGGTGTTGCGGCTTCAGTCACCTGCCTTCGTACACCCGTCCTTTTACAAAATAGGTCCAGCGTTTTAAATTCACCGCCACCATCAGTACGCAGTACGTGAATTCTGCAATGAAATTCTCCTTCGAACCATACAAGAAAATGTTCGAACATTTTCGCCGCCCTGTCCTTTGTGGGGGCGGCAAATACGCGCACATAATTGGAGAAATGGTCGACAAAGACCACTAAAAACGGTTTCCTCTTCTGTCGCGTGGAGTTATCGGACCTTTCAGATCGCTACAGATAACTCCACCGATTCGATCAATTGGCGCGTTTTCGCCTGAGTCCCGCTTCGGTTGCTTCGACCGGGACCCTTTTCCTTCGGCGCACGTGAGACAGTTTGGTCTACTGTGATCAGTAAGAGCGATTCCTGACCGTGGGTCTTTCGCCATGCGCTCTATCGTGTCATAGGCAAGATGGCCTAGACGAGCATGAAAATGATATAGGCTTCCTTCCTGCACGTCATTTTCTGCTCCTTCATTTTGTACGCTCATTACCACATCAGTAAACTCCTTTCGGAAAGCATTCACAGTGCTTGAGTGCACTTTTGCCACAAAAATCGAACCACAAAGTTCCACACGAAAGAGTGATTTATTACCAAATCTTATCTCCATGCCATCATCCTTATCATCTATGTGACATCCTTTTTGCTTCAAACAGCCCAACGATATAAGATTCTTGGCTAGCTTGGGTGCATAGTAGACTTCGCTTAACACAATTTCTGTGCTAGGCCACTCGTCACTTTTCACCGTCACCCTTCCGACTTGCGTGACAATTAGTTTTCCGCCGTCGGGGAGTGTTAGTGCATCTTCACTACCACACTCCCTCGCATCCTCCAAAAGGCCTGGGTCACCGATTAAATGTCGGCTCGCACCACTGTCCAGGATCCAGAATTCGTCATTTGTTTCAGGGATTTTAGAGTTTCCACCTGAATTTTCAGTCGTTGCTAGCACGAAACGACGTTCAGACAATGTGTCTGAGCGTCCCTTCTTGCTTGTCTTCTTGGGATCGTATTTTCTTTGCGGCCTGGGGCAGTTCCGATGGATATGCCCCGTTTCGCCGCATCCATAGCAGACCCTTTCGGATTTCACGTTGTGTACAGCATTCGCAACAATTCTTGGCGGACGTCTTGCCTTCCGCTCGTCGTCCTCAAGTTCTTGGGCCCATGCCACCAATTCTTGAGCGTGTGGCACGTGGTCTTGCCTCATGGGATAATATCTGACCATGAGTGCGACCTTCAAATTCGGTGCTGCAAACTTTACAATATTTTCCACAATCAATTTATCTGGTAGCTCGCTCTCACGCGTCAGAGCTACCAGATACAGTAGGTGTTCAGTCCAGGACCGTTTAGGGTCTTTCTCTGCTGCGAACATTGCAGATGCTTGGTGGTGGGAAATATGCACTTTGAATGCATTATTCATGTGCTCCAAAACAGTCACCAAAGACGGAGATACCGCCCACCAAGCACCGATATTTGTCTGGAAATATCTTAAGGCCATGCCCTCAAGATGTTCCCCCAATTTGTTCACTTTGAGACGTTCATTCCACTGGAAACCGGAAGTTAATTGGGCCACTTCCAGTGCTTCTAGGAACAGGTAAGCCCACTGCTTAAAACCTGCTCCTAGACCCTTATAAACCTCCACTCCCGTGAAATTCTGAATCGTAAGCTTGGTTAATTTTACCCCAAAGGGCACACCAGCTTGGGGCGGGTTTACATTTCCACCAGGCATCCCGCCTGCCTGCCCCATGGCATTGTTTCCAGGCACGCCTTGCCCAATCCCATCATCTTTGTTAAGATCATCAATGGTCATGCGACCGCCGAATGGTCCATGATTCCTGAGGCTATCTTTGAACTCGTTCGATGAGTTAGATTGCCCCAGGTCTCGAGCGCGGGCTTGTTCATTTTCAAATTTATCCATGCGCTTGTCAACCTTGTTTTCTAACTTTTGGATGCACTCCATCACCGCAGTAAGTGCTTCCGCCATTCTAGCTTCTCCATCGCTAGCCATAGTTGCTGTGTAATATAGTCGAGAGTCAATCTTTAGAGAACTCCAAACACAATCAAATCCAGACACAATTTCCCTTCTGGTAAGGGGACTTCCACCAAATTAATTAACTTGAAACAGTAGTTTTAATCGAACTTAAGAGACCCGTTTAGATTTGGGCTCAGAACCTGTTGTAAAGAAATACGAGATTCCACTGAAAGAGCGTAAACCTGCGCAATAGTCCACAAGGAAACGTAACGTAAATGCTTGATCCTGCTAGAAACCAAACACCAAATCTCCAGGTACGAAAAGTAATTAATTCACAGTAAAGCGTAACCCACTTCAAATACACACGTGCTAGCGTTCACTTGACTAGATGCGTTTCCCCGGGAGTGCAGTGCCTGTCGTCTGTTAGTACGACGGCGCTGACTCCTATCCGAAGTGTTTTTTAGGCGTAAAAGTAAAAGTGATATATATTTTATAGTATTAAAAGTTGTCCTATCGAAATTACTCTTAACCTATATTAGACTATACAAAATATGCACTATGACGGTCTCGCACAAATTTCATCCATTTTCATGGTTCATCAAAAGGGTGCAAATTCAACACCCTGACCGGGAGTCGTCGTGAAACTTATACTCAACTCAAGTCGCCCGTGTTTGGAACACGGTTTAGTTCTATTGGAAAGTGTGGTGAAGTTTTGGCTTACTGTGGGAGATTGTGGAATATTGTTTGGATTCCCTAATTACACATAAGATTGAAGTAACCCCTTTATTGTCTTTGGTTTAGCTGGCCGAACGATTACTCTCGGTCCAGCCTTTTCGGTATACAAATTTCAAGTATAACGCCAGTCCGCTCCCCGGTGAAGATTTCCGCCCAGGAGCAACCCTAGTCATAACCCTCGTCCAGCTATGTACCGGCTTTTAACTTTTCGCCCTAGAGTCCCCCAGGAGAGCGTTACCGCCAGTGCGGACGGGTACACAAAGTGAGAAGGTGAGCTTTACATAACATGGATCATCCCAGTTGTCACGGCCAAGGTGATGGAAGTGACCGGTCCAGCCGGCTTGATGCTAGCTCGGACCAAGACCTGGATGGACGGAGTACCCCCTCCGACAGGCAGTCATCTGCCCCCCCCCCCTGGATGTTCTCATCTCGGAAGGAATTTCTGAGAGCGACTCTACCACATTACTTTCCTGGGGACCAAAGGAAGAGCTCACTTAGTGCTAAGCACTGCACTTGAGCAACGACAACCAGCAACAAGTGAGGAAGGTCTGCGTCTCCAGTCATGTATCCAGTGCGTTTCTAATACCTACCCAGCACCGCTTTCATTAGCAAGAAGATACTTCTTAGGATACTTGGAAACCAACCCGACTAGACTTGTTGAAGATCCTGAGCAGCGAATAGTCTCAGAGATTAGTACATACATGGGTAGCTATTTTATCACTTACTACTGGTATTTGACTAATAGACTGCTATTAAAGTTAAAGTTAAAGTTATTTTTTCAGAGACATCTCTAAGGATTACCCTTTAAGCCTTACAATGGCTAACTATACAACCCGTCTAATCCATGATTCGAGCTTTTCATGCGGGTTCCACCTGTCTGCTGATTGAACTAAATTATCCTAATTTAGCTAAGATACCCAATTTCCTGCGAGTTTTACGTTACTTGTTCGTTTAGTGACAATCGACTGACTGTGCACAACTTAACTGTGGGTTGCGTACGGGCTGCCAAACCGCGCAGGCTGGGAGCGGGTTTTCCTGTGCGGGTTGGATGTGGGTTTGAGTTTGAGCCCAAGTCACATTACAGTATTACTTAAGTATTGTGGAAGGCAGAGGATATTGACACCGATTAATGTATACATGTGTGTGAAAGAATGGGCCATCCTCACCGACGTGGTCGGTTCCAGCCCGATTGTGCACCGATTCAAGTAGAGCCAGCATTGTTCGATATACATGTCCGTATAAAATGATACCATGACTTTGCATAAGTGGATGAATATTATACTCTATGAATTTTTATTACGACGCAAAAAGGGACCAACCTCAGTCTTCGCGAACGGCGTAGCCTACGACGCTAAGCAGGCGTTGGAAGCGGATTCATCGATTGGGTTGTTTGGGGGATCAAAGAAGGATGCGTTATCGTTCAAGTGCCGCAGCGTGCTGATATTGAATTGAAGAGCGAAGAATCCGATCAACAAGTTGGGTAGGATAAGGTTGGTGATCGTGATATAGAAGAAAATCGAATCCTCCCATTCCCTTCAAGCTCTCGGTCAACTTGCAAGCTGCAGTTCTCAGGTACCTCTGCAATGCTATCCTTGCAGCTTGTTGACTGGCATTTTTCCTGGTTCAACGAAAAGCGCGTTGTGGTACTACTTACTCTGACCTTCCTGAGAATACGATAATTTCAGTGTGGCAGCGGCGTCCCAGAGAGAAGGCTTTGTGTTCCATTCATTTTTCAGCCGCTGAATAGGCTGAAGGTCGATAATTTCTTGCCGATGCCCTGGAACCGGAATTGTTGATGGAGAGAAGAATGGAATATGCTCACCACTTGGTGCAGTCGATGCCGATGTATGCTCACATGTATGCGTAGGCACTACCATAAACTTTGAGAATCCAGATCGCCTGAAAGACATACGTTGGGTCGCGCCAATTACGCAACGCTACAAGGACAATCTGGTAATGTGACGTTTGCCGGGTGTGACATGATACTTGAATCTGCGATGTCATAACGAAGTGTCAATGCCGTTGTCGATTATTATATCTACTGGTATTGTGATACAATGCACGAATCCCGATGACATATCACTACGATACTGATTTCACAATTTTCTCTTTATACGGGGGGAGGGCGCATACTCTGTTATTAGAAACTCATTGTGGTGTGAATATCAAAAGCAACACGTCTATCTTGGTCTGATGCGTAAGACACATATGTGCGTCATTATCGATTGTTTAATGAAGTTGCTGCGCTAAAAGCGTTTAACGATTACGACCAACTACAATCCGAAATACAAGAAAACCAAACATCCGCAGCGTGCCAGTGTTTTCGAGCGAATTGAAGAGTATGGATGTTAAAGGATCGATCGAGTATCGTTGGGTTTCTAGTCAAGGCTTGTAGGTGGGAGGTCGATATATTATAATATTGCGATATTTTGGGTAAAACGCAGCAAGTGTACACTCGCACGAAAATGTCTAAGAATAGTAGATACCAAGGCAAATTCAGGTTCGTGACCTTGATGTACCTGACGTCTTTGCTGTCGATTTTGTTATCCCGGATAGGATCAACCTTAGCAATCATATCATTTTGCACCTTGCCGAACTTAAGTGTTCAATACATTGCAAGATCTTTCGAGCCGACGACAAGTTCTTGTGTGCATCGAATACCCTCCTTGCGATGTGCGTTTCTATCCCAAGATTGGCTTTGAACGTATTGGTCTAGCCAATCCTCTTCGAGCATAATAGTAACAGCGCTGATGCCCTCAAGAAAGAACTCTTTTTCAAAAAAATTAAAAACGACCAATCGTTTTGAAGCACAGTAGGCAATTTTCGGTTAGTCTATATCATCTGGATTGATCTTGGTCTTTTCCTTTGGTGGAAGCGGCGGTTCATACTTAGCTCTCCATTCCGATCATTCCCGTTAGCGATTTACTTATACCGTCAACGGTAAAATATAATCAGACAGGATAATCGAGCGGTTGGAGAGGGAAGTGCCGACGGAGAACCCGACTTGGTCGACACGTATGCATCCTGCAGTGGAGTTTTTGTCGTTTTTTGCCTGATGTCTGGGTGACGATGCGCTTGAGGTTCCGATGGGGCATTCTGTCGGTGGAGAGGGTCTGCGGATATACGCTTGCTCTCGGGATCCGCGGCAGTCGCATTGCGTCGTTGAGAAATTGACTGGCCTCAAATCAAAATGAGAGGCTCTCTGGCGTTATACAAGAGGTATACCCAGTTATACCCCATCCGGATCCCGGTAAGGAATAGGTGTTAAGAACGATTGTAGAACGTACCTTGCGAATAGGTATTATGATTCTCAGTCGGTAGCAATAGCCACTTCCATTGTGGAACCGGTATTATGCGGTAAATTTGAATATCCCTCTTTTTCCTGCCATTCGACAAGAATAGTGCATACTTCGATCTCTGATGCCCGTGCGAATTTCCCTGCTGTTTAATATCCTGGTTCTTATCGCATTATTAGCTCGTACGAGTGCTGCCTTCGTTACATCTACATCGGAACGCGCTTCGCACGTGCTGGATACGATAGATGCGGCTCCTAGTGACGTACGAAGCAAAACCTGAGGCGCCTCGTACCCGTTGAAAAAGGTAGTCTTCTCCCTGAAGAACTTCAGGCTCTGAAAGAGAAGGTAGCCGCAGCGGTCGCTCCGGCGTTTGAAGCGTTTGTCAAAATCGTTGGTCAAGGGGCCAAAATTATTACTGAAGCAAGCACCTATCAGACTTTGTTATCTAATGGCGTGACGGTTGACTCATATTTCCGAGATTTAATGCTCGAGAAGGCCAAAAATCCCTTCAAGAATCCAGGCAATTTTTTATCTTGGGCAGGATATGTGACGTTTCTTCGCGGCGATGAAGCAAACAAGGTCATTTTGAATCAGTTGTTCCGCTATGATTGGGAAAACCCCATTCCAGTGATGTTAGTTGATGCGAAGGAGAATGAACAACTAAAAACTTTGGCGACAAATTTGGAAACGGAACTATTTCGTGACTGGCAGAAGAAGGATATGACACCGCAAAAGTGGGCCGCAGAGAATAATATTGATCACATCATGGCCGGTAAAGTTTCTGAAGCCTTCAAGAAGTTTCGTGGCGAAGAGGAAAAGGCCCGCCGGTCTGTGGAGGATAATGCTCGCCCGTTGGTCTCAACGAAAGGAAAAGAAAAAGAAAAGGCCGATTAGGTTTCCTTCAAACAGACAGCTACAGACCCTAATGTTTTCTCTTGTAGCCAGACATAGATAATCAAGAATGGAGAAGCCTGATTTTGGTGGTGATTCTAAACTCTTCTGTTTGTTTTTATGAATCAGGTCTAGATCCTATCTACCCACAAACTGTGGCCTCGTAAGCCGGTTAAGTAAAAACAATGGCTAGTTTATTATTGCCACTTGAGGCTATTGTGTATGAAACTGGATTGAGGATAACTTTGTTGACACGATCTCTCTGGTGTGACGTGAATTTTGATCAAAAAGTGCTTAGAGAAACCAATTCGTCTTTTTGCCGTAGGATCTTGCACTGTTCGTAAATAAAATCATGTCTCCACGCGCACAGACACCTTCAGACACGACAGTGACGTCGAAATCATTTGCTGTGCGTGCATGTAGACAGTTTAAACATACGTAAAAATGATTTCCCGTTCAAACCACGCGGTAATCAGCATTTCAAAGTGCCACACCAGAAGTAAACAAATGTCGTGTGATAGACTTACCCGTAACTGGCAGTGGGACGCTTGAGCCCTGGAGAGGAAATGGGAGACTGAAAACATGTATTGAAGGAGGGAGAATGGGAAATACTGGCTACTCTAAAGGAAAATCTTGAGAGAGCGATAAATTGGTTGTTGTTGTAGTCTGGTCGTTGTTTCTCGCAGGTCATCACAGTTCGGCAGGACCGACCACCAGTCTTCTCATACTCACCCCATGATATGTAAAACAGCTAGCGCGAAAAAATGCGACGGATGCTCACTCGGTGGTGGAGCCCTTGCCGATAGTGACTATTCTATTGATGTGGACATCGCGAATAATAAAATGGCATTCGACGACGGATTTATCTTGGCGCGGAACTGCTTGGGGACCGCAGCATCGCATGATCACCCCTGGTTTTTAGAAATGCTCGAGACGCTTGTTGTTCTCACGGTCGTTGTCAGCGAGAATGGCGTTGAATCGGCGCTTGGATAAATACTTCCAATCGGCGTAATAGAACTAGCGGGTGATCATGCCTTGTTCGAAGAGAAACTGGCCTGTCGATGCGTTGAGAATACTGTGGTAGCTGCAAACGCAGCATAAGGGATCGCTTTTTTTTCCTCCGGTCAGCACCATCGTGGCGACGAATCACGCTCAAAATATCGAGATCCACGCGCTTGCAGATAGCGTTATCCAGAAAGTTCGTGCAGGTGATCAGCTTGGCTTCGATCCGTAGCACTTGAGCATCTCTTCGACTCGTCACCGGTGAATTCTGGGCCTTGGTCGTGGATAACGTTCACTGGATGCGGGTAATGAAACAGCCATTCACGATTGAAGCTCTGGGCGATGGCCTCAGAGTACTCCCAACTAGCGCAAGGTGTGTGGTAGACCATTTTAATACCGTAATACCCGTCTTCGTACGGAACAATGAGATCAGCATGTATTATGTTGAATGGGTTAACCGTCTTGAGTGTGCGAGGTAGAAACAGGCTAAAACTATGTTTGCCACCATGAATCCTTGACTTATTATTATTGCACAAGATAGGTCTGCGCGTGTAAAGGTCGCATTGTCTTGTGCTGGGCTCACCACCTTGGTGACTGGAATTGAGATGATACCATTTTGATGAGATCCTCGCGCAGACGTTTTGGCACAATAACGCGCTTCTGATACGCGACCTGCGTACATCCTAATAGTGGGGGTAGCTGATAAACTAGGGTTGTCTTGTCTTCCTTGTCTTGGTTTTCAGGGGATCAACGCACACTACATGTTAGCTCAGATACCGATCAGGATAACTAGACCGTGTATGACGCTCGGTCGATGGGAATTTTTAGCAAATGCATTTCGATGACTACTTTCTGTCGCTATCGCTCGACTACAAGTCTGTACAAGCCATCCCGTATCCAGCCCCACGCAGCCTCAACATCGAAGCTAAAGAGGTCATCCAACACCTCATCAAAGCTGACGTGTTGGAGCAGATTTACGATTCGGAGATGGTCTCACCAGCGTTCTTGGAGAGCCCAAGAGGTTCGCTTCGTCACCTTATCAAATTTCGTGGTCTCAATTGGTACCTGCGCTACAGCCCATACTATGTCCCGCGTATTTGAGAGATCCTCTTACGTCGCGAGTTGCGATGCTCACGAAGCTTAAGGCTGCGGTAGCGCAGGCCTTGGTGATCGCGGTGACTGGTGCCACCTTGGCCACATGTTTGCTCTCGACCGTTCTGTCTCTCACGCCGATCGAGGTGCTCTAAGTACATCGCTACACGTAATGAAATTTCGCAGAACACTCAAGATGTTGGGTTTTGTCACTGTTTGAGGTCATCTCCATTGTATGACCTCTGTTTAATAATATTACTTAATAGTACTAAATATTCGTAGTAATACAGTGTTACCTGTTATTACTATGCACTTCTACAGTTTATTCTGTAGGACAAAGTAACCCCGTTACGGTCGATGCCTAAATGGCCCCGGGGAGTCAAGGTGAGGTGGTGGTAAGTGCACTACACCTTACTCAATGTTGTAGCCCCCTGCGCTCCACCTGTGAGATTGCCAACTGGTACCTCACCTTGCACGCCCTTTTTATTAGTTAAACATGAATATATATATGCATATACAAAACTATAATATAAGTTGAAGTTGAAGTTCTCTTCATCTTCGTAACCACCCTGCGGTAGACGCCCTGCGTCTGGATGCCCTGCATCCCGTACTACTTGTAACCGCCCTGTGGTTGACGGCCTGCGTCACACCTCCTCGACGTCCCTGCGTCTTGGGTTTCTTTCTTTTCTTTTGTGTCCTTACAGCAACTTGGTCGCTATCCGGTATCGGGATATCTACCCCCCCCCTCGACCTGGTGACTGGAAGGGATCACATGTCGTAAGGTTTGTGTTTAACAGCTCTGAGTCCCACCCAGAGGACGGTGCCTGGGTCCCTGCCTCTGCCCGTGAACGTGCCCTGCACGTAAGTCTGTAGTTGCTCCTCCTTTAATCGCTTCAAGCAGATTTTCTTGAAACTGGTCGTCTTCCTTTGCCCGCGTGGCATGACGCCTAACATCGTTCGGAAACGCGTGAACTTTACACCCTCTAGTGCCTTGGTCATTATGTCTGTAGCTTAATTGTTTGTTGGCACATGTTCCGTCTTTAGCCTTTCTTCTCATACCAATGTCCCGTCTTTAGCCTTTCTTCTCATACCAATGTCCTCACGTAATGGTACTTGTTCTCAATGTGCTTGACGTGATGATGTTTACCAGGCTTCTTCGTTAGGTATATGGCTGCCATGTTGTCGCAATATATCTTCAGCGTTTGCGTCTTGACCTTTAACTCTTTGCATAGCTTGTGTACCCACTGCAAGTCTCTTACACCTTCATGCATCGCCTAGTATTCAGCTTCCATGGTGCTTAGTGCATTGATTCCTTGTTTGCGTGATCCATAGCCGATCACAGCTCCATCAATCATTGTTACGTAGCCGCTGATGCTTCTTCGTTCTTCTTTATTGTTAGCATAGTCTGCATCTGTGTAGACAGTTAGCCCAACTGCTTCTATAGGTCGTTGGCGTATCACCATCAGCAAACCAAAGTCCTTGGTTCCTTGTAGGTATCTGAAAAATCGTTTCGATTGTGCATTATATTCTGCCGTATGGTTGCTCAAATATTGCCCCAACCTTCTCACAACATGTACAATCTGGCCATGATCCCGATACCAAATACTGCAGTGCTCCAACTGCCTCTCGGTATGGCTGTTTACGAGTATCTTCATTATTAGTGACGGTATACATCGCCGCTTCTGGTGTTGGCTGGGTTACACGTCGCCAGATGAAAACGCTTTAACATTTCTACTACGTATGCTTCTTGACTGAAGAGTATAGTCTTCGCATGTCGGTCTCTCGTCACCTCGACACCCAATAGATGCTTGACTGGTCCAATCTCTACCAGTTCAAACACTTCCTTGAGTGGCACCCTTAGTTGATCGCAATCAGATTCATGTTCCATGAATTCAATAGATCATCCACATATACAGTGAGCAGCATATAAATCTCCCCCTCTTGGACTCGGGCGTATTGGCCCCAGTCGCATTCGACTCGAACAAAGTTTAGAAGTCGCATCGGTCATGTA
>MIQA02013512.1:0-12960 GCA_001887855.2 Sclerospora graminicola | reverse complement strand
TTTAATTTTTTTATATTTTTTAAATATAAATATTTATTAATTTTATAAACAATTAATTGAACATTATATGGTGTATTTTTTTTAAATCTTGTTTTTTTTAATGATTTTGTAGACCATTGTTGTAAAAGATTTCCATTATATTTTGTTAAACTAATAATAGTATTTTTAAAATTTGCAATAACATGTAAATTAGCTAAAATTAATGGATTTTTTTTTTTAATTTTATTTTTTTTTTTATATTTATTTTTAAAATTATATTTAAATTTATTTTTATTCATAGAATAATTAATTTTATTTTTTTTTCTTAATTAATTTTTTTTTATTTTTAAATGAACGTTTATTCCGTGAAAAACGTTTTTGAATAAAAATATTTTGTAATTTTTTTGAAGTTCGAGCATTTGTATGTGTACGTTGTCCTCTAACAGGTAATCCTTGACTTCGTCTAACCCCTCTATTACTTTTAATTTCTAATAATTCATTTAATCTTTCAGTTTTTGATTTTTTTAAAAGATGCTCAATTTTTAAATTTTTATTAATATAAGTAATAAGTCGGTTTACGTGGTTGTTTTTAAGTTTATTAAGGGTGATTTGAGGATTAATTCCAATATTTTTACAAATTTTTTTTGCTTGAAATTTATTGATTCCGTATAATATAGTTAATGCATATAAAATATTTTTTGAATCAGAAATTATTTTATTAAAAATATATAACATAATAGATTTTATCTATATACCATACAAAATGATAGAAAAAAAAATAAATCCCATAACACCATCACAACGTCAAACATTTTTATTAAAAAAAAATAATTTAACTCAAACTTTTAAAATCAAATCATTAACAAAAGGTTTTCAACGTGCAAATGGTAAAAATAATCAAGGTAAAATAACTATAAAACATCGAGGTGGTGGACATAAACGTTTATATCGAATCATTAATTTCAATAGATCAAAAAATATTGAAGGTTATGTAATTAAAATTTTATATGATCCTAATCGTTCTGCAAATATTGCTTATATTAAAAATAATTTTCAATCTTATTTAATTTTAGCACCCGAAGGATTAAAGATTAATCAATATATTAAAAGTTCATTAGATGCTGATTTAAAAATAGGTAATGCTTTACCTTTACAAAATATTCCTATTGGAAGTTTAATACATAATATTAGTTTATATCCCCAATCAAAAGGGAAATTAATAAGAAGTGCTGGTACTTCTGCACAATTAATTCAGAAAATTGATAATAAATATGCTCGAATTAGATTAAATTCGGGTGAATTAAAATTAATTTTATTAACTTGTTATGCTACATTAGGGACCGTGTCTAATATTAATCATAAAAAAATTAAATTAGGAAAAGCTGGTCGTTCCCGTTGGTTAAATAAACGACCTGTTGTAAGAGGGGTTGCTAAAAATCCAGTAGACCATCCTCATGGTGGTGGTGAAGGAAAAACAAGTGGTGGACGACCTTCTGTAACCCCTCAAGGTAAAATAACAAAAGGGAAACCTACACGTAAAAAAAAAAAATTAATTATTCAATAAAATATGTCAAGAAGTAAATATAAAGGTCCATTTTTCAAAGTTAATTTTTTAAAAAAAAAAAAATGGATGAAAATAACTAATAAAAATTTAACTATATTACCGGAATATGTTAATTATTCTGTAAGTGTTTACAATGGAAAAATTTTTATTAATTTAAAAATAAATGATAAAATGATTGGTTTTAAATTTGGTGAATTTATTAATACACGTAAAAAACATATATATAAAAAAAAAAAAATAAATTATGGGTCAAAAAAGTATACCAGTTAGTTTAAGATTAAATAAAAAAAAGAATTGGAATTCGAAATGGATTGTTGCTAATAATGAGTATTCCGGTTTATTACATTTTGATTTAGAAATAAAAAAATATTTTCAAAATATTTTTAATTATAAAAATTTAAAATTAATTGATATTAAAATTATAAAAATATCAAATAATATAAATATATATATTTATATTCAAAAAAATGCAAAAAAATATTATAAATTATCTTTTAATAAAATAATACATCATTTCAATTTATATTATCCAAATAATAATATAAAAATATTTATTAAAAATATTTATTTTTTTGAATTTATTAATTTAAGACAACATTTAAAAAAGATTTTTATTCGAATAAAAAAAAATAATCGAATTAATAAAAATATCAAAAAAATGATTTATAATTTTAGTTATGCACTTTATACTAAAAATATTAATATAATAACATTTTATATTAAACAAACATTAGAACGAAAAAAAACACATAAAAAATTTATAAATAATATTAATAATATGCTTAATGAATTTTTTAAAATATTTTCTAATTTTGTTGGATATCGTTTACAATTTAAAGGTCGTTTAAATAAATCAAAACGTAAAAAAAAACTAATGTTTCAAAAAGGTAAAATTCCTTTAAATACATTAAAATATAATATAAAATATCATTTTAATGAATTTAAAACACCATCAGGTATTTGTAGTATTAAATTATGGATTTTTTTTAAACCCTTAAAAAAGACAATTAATTTTAAATTAAAAAAACAAATATTTTTACAGAAAAGAAAAAAATTTTTTAATTATGCTATTCCCAAAAAAAACTAAGTATAAAAAACAATTTAAAGGTAAAGTTATAGGTAAAACAATAAAAGGTAGTAAAATTATTTACGGTAAATATGCAATTAAAGTATCAGAAGAATCCCGTTTAACTTCAAAACAAATTGAAGCAACACGTAAAATAATCATTCGAAAAATGAAAAAATTAGGATTTCTTTGGATCCGAATTTTTCCGGATATACCTATAACAACAAAACCTACAGAAAATCGTATGGGTAAAGGAAAAGGAAATGTTTCATTTTGGGTTGCTAAAGTTAAAAAAGGTCAAATTTTATATGAGATTAGTGGTATTTCGTTAGAAAATGCAAAAAAAGTTCTTAAAGCAGGATCTAATAAATTGCCTGTTAAAACAAAATTTATTTATAAATAATAAGGCTTATAGTTTAATTGGTTAGAGCATACCGCTCATAACGGTATAGTTGTAGGTTCAAATCCTACTAAGCCTAATTAATAATTTTAAATGAAGAAATTAAAAAAACAAAAACTTAATAATTTATTAAAATATTCACAATTTTTAAAAAATAATTATTTAAAAAATAATAAATTTAAATTAAAAAATATTTTATTTAATGATCAAATTTTATATAAAAATCCAATTTTAGAAGCATCTATAATTGAATTCAATAATTATGAAAATATTTATTTACCATTTACTTTGATAAAAATAAGTGAAATTTCAACAATAGATTTAAAATATAAAAATATTTTATTATTTAATTATGATTTAACTTATAATATATTAAAACAATTTAATAAAATAATGTTTCCATATGCTATAAATCCTAAAAATACTTCAATTAAAGGTCGTGTATTAGGTGGAACTCGAAGAAATAAAAAAATACTTATTTCTATTTTAGGTTATATTTTTACAATGAAACCTAAAAAATTACATATTGCGTTGGATTTTCGAAAAAGATTTTATTTTAATAAATATAATAAAAAAGGACTTTATAAAAAAAAAATTAATGCAACACAATTAATTAATTGTTATAAATTTAAATATTTAAATTTTAAAATTAATAATACATTTAATAAAAAAACTAATAATTTCAAAAAAAAACAATTATCAAGACTTTCTTATGTTCGATTTATTTTAAAATTTTTAAAAATTAAAAAAAGAAGAAAAAATAAACATTTTTTCAAGAAAAAACAAGTGTTCTTTCAAAGAAAAAATATGTTGAAAAAAAAGAAATAATATTAAATTATGCCACAATTTGATCAATTTTCATTTTTAGATCAAGTTTCTTGTTTTTTGGTTTTTTTCTTTTTTTTTTATATTATTCTTACTTATTTTTTTTTACCTCAAATTTGTTATAATTTGAAATTTAGAAAAAAAAAATTAATTTTTGATAATAAAAAAAAAAATCAAATTAATTTTGAAAAAAAGAATTTTTTTTTTTTTTTAATAATTTTTATACAACTTTTTGTTCTACTTTTGAATTATCTATTTCCAAAAAATTATCAATACATAAAAAAAAAGAAAAAACCAAAAAACAAGAAACTCCGATTATTCATAATTTATTAAAACAAAAAATTAATTTTTTTTTGAATCAAAGATTTTTATTATTTAAAAAAATTTTTATTTTAAATTAATTTTTAAATAAATGTATAGCTCAGTTGGTAGAGCACTGGACTTTTAATCCAATGGTCTTGGGTTCGAATCCCAATACATTTATTGGGGATATATTTCAATAGGTAGAAAATATGTTTTGCAAATATAAGGTTATCGGTTCGAATCCGATTATCTCCATATTGATTTTAATTATATAATTTTATGCAAAAAAAAAAAAAAAAAATATTAAACAGCGTTATTTATTTAAAAATTTTGAAAAAAATAGATTAACATTAAAAATTCTTTCAAAAAATTTAAATATTAAAAAAGATTTACGATGGAAATTACAACAAAAATGGTTTTTTTTTCATCAAAATTCTTCTATTACTCGAATTAAAAATTTATGTATTTTAACTGGACGTTCTAAAAGTATTTATCGTTTATTTAAAATTTCAAGAATTCAATTACGTAAATTAGCCTCAAAAGGTTTATTACCCGGTGTTTCAAAATATAGTTGGTAAATTTTATTATGATGATTGTAACAGATACTCTTTCAAATTTATTTTCACAAATAAAAAATGGTTATTTAGCCAAAAAGTCAAAAATTATACAAAACAAATCAAAACAAAGTATAAATATTCTAAATATTTTAACTCATGAAGGATTTATAAAAAGTTATAAAATAAATTCCAAAAATAAATTAAATATATATTTAAAATATAAAAAAAATAAAGCAGTTGTAACACATATCAAACGTTTATCAAAACCTGGAAAACGTTTATATATAACTAATAAAGATTTATATAAAAAAAAAACAGGTTTTTATCTTATTTCAACATCTTTAGGTATTTTAACTGATTTACAGGCTAAAAAATTAAATGTTGGTGGTGAATTAATTTGTCAAATTTTTTAAAATTATGATTCAAATATTAAAAACAGATGTGAAATTAAAAAATAAAATTTTTTTTAAAAGTTCGTTAATAAATATTCAACTTTTTTTTATAGATCAAAGTTTTATTTTTCCAAATAATATAAAAATTTTTAATAAAAATGAAATAATTTTTTTTGAAACATCTTTAGGATTATTATCATTATCATTAATGAATAATATATATTGTTTTATTAAAAAAAATAAATTATTAATTAATTATAATATAATTAAAAATAAAAAAAGTATTTTAAATTTATATAATAAATTAATTAAAATAAAAATAAAAGGTGTTTTACGTGGTTTTAAAATTAGTTTATTTTTAAAAGGTATAGGTTTTAAAGCTTTTATTAAAAATAATAATTTAATTTTAAAATTAGGATTTAGTCATGATATTATTATATCAATTCCTTCTAATATCAAAATTATTAATCAATCAAATATGTTAATTTTTAGTAGTATTGATTATATATTTTTAAACCAATTTGTTTATTATATTAAAAATCATAAACAACCTGAACCTTATAAAGGGAAAGGTTTATTATTAAAAAATGAAAAATTTTTTCAAAAAGAAGGAAAAAAAAGTAAAAAATAATTAAATATGATAAAAAAAAAAAAAAATAATAACATTTTATTAAATTTATTATTTAAATCAAAAAACATGTATGGAGATTTATTAATTTATACAAATAAAGAAATATTACCATTTATTTATGGTAATAGATATGATCATACTATAATTAATTTAAAAAATGTTTCTTTTTTTTTAAAACGTATTTTTAAATTAATAAAATATACAATAAAAAAAAAAGAAAAAATTTTAATAATTGGTAATTCAAATGAAATTAAATTTTTATTTACAACCGCATTTAAAAAAAAACATTCTAATATTATTTTTTTTACTAATGACTGGATAAATGGATTAATTACTAATAAAATTAGAAATACAACATTTAATAAAATAATTCATTATTTAATTAAAGAACATGAAATCAAATTAATTTTAATAATTAAAAGTTCAGTTAAGGATACTTTTTTAAATCAAGAAATTTCAACTTTAAAAATTCCAATAATTTCATTAATTAATACAAGTCAAACTATGAAAAATATTAATTATCCTATTGTAACAAATTCAAAAAATATTCAATCAATATATATTTTAATGTATTTATTACGTAAAATGTTTTAATAAATAATATGAATAAATTAAAACCAAGAAATAAAATATGTTTTCAAAATAATAAAAACATTCATATAAATTTAAAATTATTAAAATTAAGATCAAAAAAATGGAATATATTTAAAAGAAAATTACGATATAAAAAAGAAATTAAACCTGAAAAACGTAAAAAATTTTTTCAAAAAAGATTATTTGAAAAACAACAATTTAGAAATTTTTATGGATGTATTCATGAATATCAATTAAAAAATATATTTAAAAAATTATCAAAAAAAGATAATAAAATAAATATATTTCAAAAATTTATTATAATGTTAGAAAGTCGTTTAGATATTAATTTAGTAAGATTAAAATTAGTAAAAACTATTTTTCAAGCAAAACAATTAATTAATCATAAAAAAGTTCAAATTAATAATAAAATTATAAGTAAACCTAATTTTATATTAAAAAAGGGGGATATCGTTTTTATTATAAAAAATTATAAATATGCAAAAAAAAAAAAAAAATTATGACCAAAAAAAATTTATTAATAAAAATTATGACCAAAAAAAATTTATTAATAAAAATTATGACCAAAAAAAATTTATTAATAAAAATTATGACCAAAAAAAATTTATTAATAAAAATATGACCAAAAAAAATTTATTAATAAAAATTATGACCAAAAAAAATTTATTAATAAAAATTATGACCAAAAAAAATTTATTAATAAAAATTTTAAAATTAATAAACCTTATTTTAATAAAAAAAAAAAAAAATATTATTTTCGAAAGAAAAAAGATATTTATTATTTTTTAGGTGAAAAAAGACCAAAAAAACCCTTAACAACTGAATATTTATATAGAAATAAAAAAATAAAAAAAGGTATTTTTTTTAAAGAACCTACTTTTAAAGCAATTTTATATCCTTTTCATTTAAATTTAAAATTAATTAATGAATATTTAAAAAAAAAATAAAAATTCAATTTATTTCAATGGTTTAAGTATAAATAAATAGTAATAATAAAAGCATTAAATGAATGCCTTGGCATTAATTTTATTTTTAGGACGTAAAAAATGCGAAAAGCTATATTAAATAATATATTATTTCGAAATATAGATTTCCTAAAGAAAACTTTTTCTTTGTGAAAATTTTAAAAATAGTGAATTGAAATATCTAAGTAACTATTAAAAAAATCAAACGAGATTCTGTAAGTAATGACGAATGAAAATGGAAATTAGGTTTATAAAAATCAATTAAATTATTTGAAAAATTTTGAAAAATTTACTAAAAAAGGTGAAAGTCCTGTAGAATAATTTTTTTTTATAATAGTAAAAAGAGGTATGTGTAATCTTTTTTGAATATTGGGGAACCACCCTCAAAACCTTTTAAAAATTAATGATCGATAGTGAACAAGTACTGTAAAGGAAAGGTGAAAAAAAACTTTTGAGTTTGAAATAATTCTGAAATTTAATGTTAATAATCAATTGGAACTTTTAAAAAAAGTGACAGTGTACCTTTTGCATAATGGGCCAGCAAGTTTATTGTTATAGCAAGCTTAATTTAATAAAGTAGGCGTAGATAAATCAAGTTTTAAAAAGCTGTAAGTTATATAAATAAGACCCGAAACTGAGTGATCTAATTATGAACAGATTGAAAAATAGGTAAAACTATTTGAAGGATCGAACTCACATATGTGGCAAAATATGGAGATGATTTGTGATTAGGAGTGAAAGGCTAATCAAACTCAGAGATAGCTGGTTTTCCGCGAAATCTATTGAAGTAGAGCATTTAAAATCTTTTTTTGGGGTAGAGCACTCATTGAGCTAAGGGGCTTAAAAACTTACTAAATTCTTGGAAACTCCGAATACAAAAAAACGTTATTTAAATAGACAGACATTAGGCGCTAAGGTCTTTTGTCAAGAGGGAAACAGCCCAGATTGATCGCTAAGGTCTCTAAATAATATTCTAAGTGAAAAAGGAAGTAAAAAAATAATGACAACCAGTAGGTAGGCTTGGAAGCAGCCATCCTTTAAAGAAAGCGTAATAGCTCATTGGTCTAGTTTTTTTGCGCCTAAAATGTATCGAGACTTAAGAAATTTACCGAAGCGGCAAGTTTTATGAAAAAATAAAACGGTAGCGGAACATTCTGTAAATTAATAAAGATATATTGTGAAATATATTGAAGATATCAGAAAAGAAAATGCTGGCATTAGTAACAAAAAATAATGACTATTAATCATTATCACCGTAAATCCAAGGGTTTCTATGTTAAAATGAATTCTATAGAGTGAAACGGCCCCTAAGAAAGATTTGACGAAAGCAAATTTTGATGGGATAATTTTTAAATTAAATTTTTTAAAAAAAGTGACAAAAATTTTAAATTTTTCAGGAAATAGCTTTTTTAATTAAAAACCGTACCCTAAACCGACACAGGTGGATAGGTCGAGTAGACTAAGGTGAATGAGAGAACTATGTTGAAGGAACTCGGCAAAATGACTTTGTAACTTCGGGATAAAAAGTACCTAATTTAACTAATTAGGTGGCACAGAATAGGGGGTTGCGACTGTTTAATAAAAACTTAGGACTCTGCTAAATGGTAACATGATGTATAGGGTCTGACACCTGCCCGGTGCTGGAAGATTAAAAGGAAATGTTTACGCATTGAATGGAAGTCCCAGTAAACGGCGGCCGTAACTCTGACGGTCCTAAGGTAGCGAAATTCCTTGTCGGGTAAGTTCCGACCTGCATGAATGGTGTAACGACATCCCCGCTGTCTCCAACATTGACTCAGTGAATTTGAAATATCCGTGAAGATGCGGATTTTCTATAGTTAGACGGAAAGACCCCGTGAACCTTTACTACATCTTTATATGGTTATTTTATCTAATATGTGTAGTATAAGTGGTAATCGTTTAGACCTTTACGCTAGTAAATTGTTTAGATATCTTTGAAATACCACTCTTATTAAAATAAATAACTAATATTTTTTAAATAGACAGTGTATGGTTGGTAGTTTGACTGGGGCGGTCACCTCCTAAAGAGTAACGGAGGTGTACAAAGGTAAGCTCAAATTGGATAATTTTATCAATTGTAGAGTATAATGGTAAAAGCTTGCTTGACTGTAAGATAGACATATCAAACAGGGACGAAAGTCGGTCATAGTGATCCGATAATTCTTTGTGGAAAGATTATCGCTCAACGGATAAAAGGTACTCCGGGGATAACAGGCTAATGACTCCTAAGAGCTCCTATCGACGGAGTCGTTTGGCACCTCGATGTCGACTCATCACATCCTGGAGCTGAAGAAGGTTCCAAGGGTTCGGCTGTTCGCTGATTAAAGTGGTACGTGAGTTGGGTTTAGAACGTCGTGAGACAGTTTGGTTCCTATCTTCTATAGATATTTTGAAAAATGAAAGAATCTAACTCTAGTACGAGAGGACCGAGAAGGGTAAATCTCTGGTGTATCGGTTGTTTAAAAGCATTGCCGAGTAGCTAAATTTATTTTGGATAATTACTGAAAGCATCTAAGTAAGAAACCGTTCTTAAAAATTTTTCATAAAAAAACTGTAAAAGATGATTACATAGATAGGTTTTAAGTGTAAGTATTGTAAAATATTTAGCTTTAAAATACTAAAAGTTTACAAAATTTAAATATATTTATTTCTTTGTAGCTCAACGGTAGAGCAAATGGCTGTTAACCATTAGGTTATAGGTTCAAATCCTATCAAAGAAGTTTTTATATTGGGGTCGAATAGCCAAGCGGTTTACGGCAATAGTTTGCTAAACTATCGGTTAATTAAATTAACTCGTGGGTTCAAATCCCACTTCGACCTATTAATAAGATGATGTAGTTTAAAGGTAGAGCGTGGGAATCATAATCCTAATGTTGTAGGTTCGAGTCCTACCATCATTATAATTAAACGGAAGATAGCATAGTCTGGCTAATGCATCTGTTTTGGGAACAGAAGATCAAAGGTTCAAATCCTTTTCTTCCGAAAATTGCGCATATGATGAGATAGAGTAATAGGTTAACTTGTCAGGCTCATAATCTGAAGATGTAGGTTCAAGTCCTGCTCTCATCATTTTATTATAATATAATAAAATAATTAATTATGATTCAAATTCAAACTAAATTAAAAATAAATGATAATAGTGGTATTAAAATAGGACAATGTATTAAAATTTATAAAAAAAAAGTAGGAAAAATTGGAGATACAATTTTAATTTCAACTAAGAAATTACGTTTGAACCAAAAAAAAAAAATTAAAATAGTAAAAGGTGATTTATTTAAAGCTTTAGTTATTCATACAATATATCAAAAAAAAAGTACAATTGGTAATCTAATAAAATTTGATAAAAATTGTATAATTATTTTAAATAATCAAAATAAACCTTTAGGAACACGTATATTTGGTCCAATTACTTCTGAATTTCGAAAACAAAAAAATTTTAAAATATTATCATTAGCTTCAAATATTTTATAAAAATCTATGGAAAAAAATTTACAAAATCATTATCAAAATGTTATTATATATGATCTTTTAACAAAATTAAATTTTAAAAATATATTTGAAATTCCTAAAATAACTAAAATTTGTTTAAATATTGGATTTAAAAATACAAATATTGAAAAAAAAAAATTAATTAATATAATTTTACTTTTAAAATTAATAACTAATCAAAAACCTCTTATAACTAAATCAAAAAAAAATAATATTTATTTAAAAATAAAAAAAAATTCAATTATTGGTTGTAAAGTTACTTTAAGACGGAAAAATATTTTTAATTTTTTAGAAAAAGTGTTAATTTTTATTATACCACATTTAACTTCAATAAAAATTAATTGTAAAAATAAAAATATTTTTGATTTTCAAATTTCAAATATTTTTGATTTTTTTGAATTACAAACTGAATTTTCAAAATTTAAAAATATACCATCTATTGATGTATCTATTCATACAAATGTACAAAATAATCATGAATTATTTTTATTATTAAATTCACTTTTTATAATAAATTCTTAGCAAAAATAGCTCAATGGTAGAGTATAACCTTGCCAAGGTTAATGTTGAGGGTTCAAATCCCTTTTTTTGCTTAAATAAATATAATGGACCCAAAGGCAGTATTTGGTATTTCCATTTTTTTAATTTAATGGGAATAATAATAGAATTGACATTTTTTTGTGATTATAGATTAATTGGTAAATCTTTTATCTTCCAAGTAAATATTGTGGGTTCGAGTCCCACTAATCACATCAAAATATAAAGGAGAAATGGCTGAGGGGTTAAAAGCGGCAGACTGTAAATTTGTTGAAATATTTTCTACGTAGGTTCAAATCCTACTTTCTCCAACTATTAATGAAAATTATTTATTAAAAATTAAAAAATTTTTATCTTTTAAGATAAAATTAATATAAGAATGTTTTATTAATTAAATTTTTAAAATTTAATTATTTGAAAAATTATTATTAAATAATTAATATTAAAATTTAAATAGAGTTTGATCCTGGCTCAGAATAAATGCTATCGGTATGCTTAACACATGCAAGTTAAATGTATTTAAAACATAGCGGACGGGTGAGTAACACGTGAATTATCTACCTTTTAATTCAGAATAATTATTTTTATAAAAATACTGAATAAATAAATTAAAGTTTTTAACGTTAAAAGATGAGTTTGCGTAAGATTATGGTAGTTGGTAGTTTAAAAGACCTACCAAGCCTTTTATCTTTAGCTGGTTTGAAAGAACGATCAGCCACATTGGAACTGAGACACGGCCCAAACTTTTTTAAAGGCAGCAGTGGGGAATTTTGGACAATGAGCGAAAGCTTGATCCAGTAATACCGAGTGAGTGAAGAAGGCTAATTAGGTTGTAAAGCTCTTTCATTAAGGAGGAAAATGACAGTACTTAAAAAAGAAGTTCCGGCTAATACCCGTGCCAGCAGCCGCGGTAATACGGGAGGAGCGAGCATTATTCGGAATGATTAGGCGTAAAGAGTTTGTAGGTGGTTTTTTAAGTTGAAAGAAACAAATTAAAGCTCAACTTTATACATTTTTTCAAAACTGATAAACTAGAGTATAAATAGAGGATAATGGAATTTCTATTGGAGTGATAAAATACGTTGATAATAGAAGGAAGGCCTATGGCGAAGGCAATTATCTGGGTATATACTGACACTGAGAAACGAAAGCTTGGGTAGCGAACGGGATTAGATACCCCGGTAGTCCATGCCGTAAACGATGAGTGCTAATATTTAGAATTTTTAGATATAACAGCTAACGCGTTAAGCACTCCGCCTGAAAAGTATAATCGCAAGATTGAAATTCAAAGGAATTGACGGGAGTCTACACAAGCGGTGGAGCATGTGGTTTAATTCGATAATACGCGCAAAACCTTACCAACTCTTGCTAATTTTTATATAAAATTTTATATAAAAAACAGGTGTTGCATGGCTGTCGTCAGCTCGTGTTGTGAAATGTTTGGTTAAATCCTTTAACGAGCGCAACCCCTATTGTTAGTTGCTAATTTATTAAAATAAAATAAAAGAACTTTAACAAAAAGATTAATGATAGGTTAATGGAAGATGGGGATGACGTCAAGTCTTTATGGCCCTTATGAGTTG
Source organism: Sclerospora graminicola (assembly GCA_001887855.2). Classification (NCBI taxonomy): domain Eukaryota; phylum Oomycota; class Peronosporomycetes; order Peronosporales; family Peronosporaceae; genus Sclerospora; species Sclerospora graminicola. Next base: position 54 of record MIQA02013512.1, on the reverse strand, counting down.
GGCTACACACGTGCTACAATGATAATCACAATGAGAAGCAATAATGTTAAGTTG
>MIQA02013503.1:0-12977 GCA_001887855.2 Sclerospora graminicola | reverse complement strand
CGTGAAAGCCTGTTAATAAAAAAAAAGTTGTACCATAAATACTATCAGATATTGAGAATGAACTTTCAATATACTCATAAGCTTGAATTAAGGTAAAAAAAAACGCTAATAAAATTGTAATAATTAAACTAAAAATAGCATTTTTTCTATCACCAAGAACAATAGCATGATGTGCCCATGTAATTGTAGCACCTGATGATAATAAAATTATAGTATTTAATAAAGGTATTCCCCATGGATTAACAGTTTCAATACCTAAAGGAGGCCATAAGGATCCAATTTCAGGTGTCGGTGCTAACGCTGAGTGGAAAAAAGCCCAAAAAAAACTAATAAAAAATAATAATTCACTTAAAATAAATAAAAGCATTCCATTTCGTAAACCTAATTGTACTTGTTTAGTATGTTGACCTTCATATACAGCTTCTCTGACAATATCACGGAACCAAGTATACATAGTTAAAATAACTATTAAAAGGCCTGTTAAAATTAAAAAGGTACTACCTATATAACCGTGAAAATACATAGCACTTCCAAAAGTTAAAAAAAATAATCCAAATGATATAACAAAAGGCCATGGACTTGGATCTACTAGATGATAAGGGTGTTTTTGTGTATTTTTTATATTTTTTGTAATATTTTTTAAAAAATTTAAATTGTTATTTAATTTATTTAAATCCGTTGTTGTTTCAATTTGCAAGTTTTTTTTATTAATATAATAATAACTTTTCATAAGAATTTAATAATTTGTAATAATTAATTATTTAATGATAAATAATATGTGAATTTAATCAAAAATAAGATTAAATTTTAATTTTTTAATATTTTTATAATATTGTTTTTTAGTATTAATTGTTTTACTTTTATTTTTTGAAGTTTTAATAATTTCATGTTGTATTGTTTTTAATTTTGAATTTAAAAGTAACCATGAAATTGATTTTTTAATTTGTTTATCTTCATTTAATAACATTAAAAAATATCTATCTCTTTTTTGTTTTAGTTTTTTTCTTTTTTTATTAGGAATACTTATTGTTTTTAATTTTGGTAATAAGTTGTCAATTGCTTTAAATAAGATAAAATTCGGTTTTTGTTTTGTTATTTTTTTTAAATTAATTAAAATTTTTTTAAATATGTTTTCAGAATAAGTTTTTTTACCTTTTTTTAATAACATATTTATAAATAATTTTTTTATTTTATACTCTTCGTATTTTAGTTCCATATTTTGATCTTGATGTTTTTCTAGAATAAATTCCTAATAAGTCATATTTACCACGAACCGTATGATATTTTACACCTGGTAAATCTTTAACCCTACCACCCCGAACCAATACAATAGAATGTTCTTGTAAATTATGACCAATACCGGGTATATATGTAATTATTGTATATCTACTAGATAAATGTACTTTTGCAACTTTACGCATTGCAGAATTAGGTTTTTTAGGTGTTGTTTTATAAACTTTTAAACAAATACCTTTGCGTTGTGGGGAATATTTTAAAGCTGGACTTTTTATTTTTTTTTTTTTTTAATCGTTTTTGTTTTTTTAAAAATAATTGATTAATGGTTGACATATTATTTTATTATATTATGTTTGAATAATAACGGATTTGAACCGCTAACATTTTCGGTGTAAACGAAATACTCTACCAATTGAGCTAATTATTCCGATGGGCCTAAGTAGATTTGAACTACTGACTTTACACTTATCAGGCGTATACTCTAACCAACTGAGTTATAGGCCCTTTTGAAGTAAAAGGATTCGAACCTTTGATTATCCGTACCAAAAACGGAGGCCTTACCACTTGGCTATACTTCAAAAATAAAATAAATATATGCTTAGAAAGACTTGAACTTTCATTTTTTAGATCCGCAATCTAAAGCTTTATCCAATTAAGCTATAAGCATAATTTTAATTTTTTTTTATAATTTTAATATTTATTAAAGAATTTTTCGATAAATATTTTTTAATTAAAATTAAAAAATTTAATAAATGAAAAATATTTTTAAATCTAATATCTATTTTTGGTAAATAATTTTTATATATAAAATGTTCACGTGATTTTTTATTGACATGAGGGGATCTTAATACCGTAAAAATTTTATTTTTATTTTTTACTTGAAATATCCCGTGTATTTGAACATTTTTAAATTTATTAAATTTTTTTAATTTTATAAAATTTTGTTTAAGTTGATTAATTTTTTGAAATGATTTAAAAGTTATTCTTAAAAGATACATATTGAAATAATAAAATTGTCTGGAGGTGGATTTGAACCACCGACACAAAGATTTTCAGTCTTTTACTCTAACCAACTGAGCTATCCAAACAAAATATTATATTAATAAATATAAATAAATTTTATGTAAATTCATTAATATAACATTAGGAAAAATAAATAAAAATAAAATAAACTGAGTATTAATAGTTAATATTATACTTTGAGTTTTAGTTATTTTCGAAATATACATTTTTCGTAGTATTTTTTCAAAATAAATAATTTTTATTATTTTTAAATAATAAAAAGAACTTACAACACTTATAATAATACCAAAAAAAACTAAACTAAAATAATTATTTTTAATTGCAGAAAAAAATATAAATAGTTTTGAAAAAAATCCAGCTAATGGAGGTATACCTGCTAATGAAAAAATATTAATCATTAAAATAATGGCAATTAATTTATTAATAATATAGATATTTGATAAATCTGTTAAATATTTAATTGGTTTATGATTAATATTTAATGATAAATAAGAAGTCCATAAATTTATACTTGTTATAATATAAATTATAATATAGAATAAAATAAATGGAATATTATTCAACATATTTGCTGTAAATCCTATTAATAGAAAACCTATATGACTTATAGAACTATAAGCTAATAATCTTTTTATTTTTTGCTGTTGTAAAGCAGATAAAGCACCTAACAACATAGATAAAAATGAGATAATATAAAAAAATAATTCAAAAAAATAAGAAATATTGATAAAAATATCAAATAATAATCGAATTAAAATAGCAATAAAAGCGATTTTAGGTACAATAGCAAAAAAACTGGAAATATTATTTGGAGCCCCTTCATATACGTCCGGTAACCAAAAATGAAAAGGTGAAGCTCCAATTTTAAATAAAATACCAATTAAAATAAAAATAAATCCATAAGATAAACTAATTAATATATTAATATTATTTAAAAAATTAATATTTGATAAAATTAAAAAAATATTATTAAAATTTAATGAACCTGTAATAGCATAAATCATAGAAGAACCAAATAAAATAAAACCAGAAGCAATAGATCCTAAAATAAAATATTTTAAACCTGCTTCAATAGATAATATAGATTTTTTTTGAGTTGAAGTTAAAATATAAAAACTTAAACTTTGTAATTCAATTGCTAAATATAAAGTAATAAAATGATTTGATGAGACTAATAACATTAAACCTAATAAAGATATTAATATTAATATAGGAATTTCATAAGAATTTATTTTTTGTTGTATTAAATATTTTTGTTGGATTAAAAAACAAGTAATTGTTGATAATATTAAAATACTTTTAATAAATTGTGTAAAATTATTAATAATTAAAACACCATTTAAAATAGTATTTGAAATATTTGTTATATTTAATGTTAATATTAAAAGAATTAATAATAAATATATTATTATAGTAGTAATATTTTTAAAAATCAAAATTTTTTCATTATTTTGATTTTGTTTGTAAAAAACTCCCCATAATAATAAAATTAATAAAATAGTTGTTAAAAAAAATTCGGGAATAATAATTTCAAAATTATTAAAAAAAATTTCTTGAAAAATCATAATCTAAAAGAAATAAATATTTTATAAATATTTACTTACTATATATGCTATATATTTATAAAAAATTTATTTTATAAATATTTATTTTAATTGAAAAGAATAAAAACAAAAATGTCTTTAAAAAAAATAAAAAATTTTTCTATTAATTTTGGTCCGCAACATCCAGCAGCTCATGGTGTTTTACGTTTAATTTTAGAATTAAATGGTGAGGTTGTACAAAAAGCTGATTCACATATTGGTTTATTACACCGAGGTACAGAAAAATTAATTGAATATAAAAATTATTTACAAGCTTTACCTTATTTTGATAGATTAGATTATGTTTCAATGATGTGTCAAGAACATGCTTATGTTTTAGCGATCGAAAAATTATTAAACTGTAATGTACCTTTACGTGCTCAATATATACGAGTATTATTTTCAGAAATTACACGTATACTGAATCATTTATTAGCAGTTTGTTGTCATGCTTTAGATGTAGGAGCAATGACGCCGTATTTTTGGGGATTTGAAGAACGTGAAAAATTGATGGAATTTTATGAACGAGTATCCGGTGCACGTATGCATGCAGCTTATTTTAGACCTGGCGGTGTTAATCAAGATTTACCGAAAGGATTATTAAATGATATTTATATTTTTTGTAATCAATTTAATACTCGATTAGATGAAATTGAAGAAATGTTAACTAATAATAGAATTTGGAAACAACGATTAGTAGATATTGGTGTAGTTTCAATGAAAGATGCTTTAAATTTAGGTTTTAGTGGTGTAATGTTACGTGGATCAGGTATTTCTTGGGATTTACGTAAAACACAACCGTATGAAATTTATGATCAGTTAGAATTTGATATACCAGTTGGTACAAATGGTGATTGTTATGATCGTTATTTAATTAGAATTGAAGAAATGCGTCAATCTATTCGAATTATTTCACAAATATTAAATAAAATTCCACAAGGTCCTATTAAATTAGATGATAAAAAAATTACAAATCCTAATCGAATTCAGATAAAAAATTCAATGGAATCTTTAATTCATCATTTTAAATATTATTCAGAAAATATTAGTGTAAGTAGTGGTGAAACCTATACAGTTATTGAAGCACCTAAAGGAGAATATGGTGTTTATTTAATATCGGATGGAACAAATAAACCCTATAGATGTAAAATAAAATCACCAGGATTTTTTCATTTGCAAGCATTAGATTTTTTATCAAAAAATCATATGATTGCAGATGTTGTTACTATTATAGGTACTTTAGATGTTGTATTTGGTGAAATTGATCGTTAAATTTAAATAAATTAAAAATAAAAACATTAATTCAATAAAATATGTTACAAAAAAAATCAAAATTTTTTAAAAAATGTAAATTAAAGCAATTGCAAAAAATCATACAAAATTATAAATATATTTATTTCTTTCGTTATAATGATTTAAATATTAATGAATTAATTTTGTTAAAAAAAAATCTTAATAAATTAAATTATAAATTTTTAATTTTAAATCAGAATTTAACCCATCAAATTATTTTAGAATTAAAAGCTCAAGGTTCTATTTTAATAATTTATGGAAATAATGATTTAAATTTAAAAAAAAATATAGTTAATTTTAAAAAACTTAAATTAATTTATTTAATTATTCAAAATAATATTTATTCTTATTTAAAAATAAAACAAATATTAAATAAAAATTATTTTCCGTTAAATAATTTAATTCTACAATCTTTTTTAAATTTTATATTTTATTTAAAAAAGATTGAAAAGGCGATTATAACTTAAAGGTAGAGTGTTAGATTGTGGGTCTAAGTGTTATGGGTTCAAGTCCCATTTTTCGCCCTTTTATATTTTAATAAATTCTTATGTTTAATAAATTTATATTAATTTTTTTACTTATTCTGCCACTAATTACAGTTATTATATTATCTTTTTCGAAAAATAAAAAATTTATTAAAAATTTTAGTATTTTTATGTCATTTTTTATTTTTTTAACATCATTACCTTTATGGATTTTATTTGATAAATCGACTTCAAATTTTCAATATTTATTTAAAATTGAATGGATTAGTCAATTTAATATTAATTTTTATCTAGGTATTGATGGTATTTCATTATTTTTTATAATCTTAACAACGTTTTTAATTCCGATATGTATGCTAATTAGCTATGAAATTATTACTAAAAATATAAAAGAATATTTTATTTTATATTTTATTTTAGAATTTTGTTTAATTATTTCATTTAGTATATTAGATGTACTTATATTTTATATTTTTTTTGAAAGCGTATTAATTCCAATGTTTTTAATTATAGGTATTTGGGGATCACGAGAACGTAAAATCAAAGCTTCTTATTTATTTTTTATGTATACATTAGCCGGTTCTTTATTTATGTTTATTGCAATTATTCATTTATTTTTAACTATAGGTACTACAGATTATCAAATATTATATTATAGTAATTTTAACTTTTCACATGAAAAATTATATTTTTTAGCTTTTTTTTTAGCGTTTGCTGTTAAAGTCCCAATGTTACCTTTTCATGTTTGGTTACCAGAAGCTCATGTAGAAGCACCTACAGCGGGTTCTGTGTTATTAGCGGGTATTTTATTAAAATTAGGGTCTTATGGTATGATTAGATTTTTAATTCCTTTATTTCCAAAAGCTACTTTATTTTATACACCTTATATTCTAGTTTTATGTTTAATATCCGTTATTTATGCTTCATTAACAGCAATACGCCAAACAGATTTAAAACGTATTATAGCTTATGCTTCGGTTGCTCATATGAATTTTATTATTTTAGGTATTTTTTCTTTAACAATTCAAGGGTTAGAGGGTAGTATTATTCAAATGATCAGTCATGGTTTAGTTTCTAGTGGATTATTTTTTTCAATTGGTTGTTTATATGATCGATATCATACACGATTTATTAATTATTATGGAGGTTTAGCTCATATCATGCCATTATTTTGTATCGTATTATTTATTTATATATTAGCTAATATGTCTATTCCTGGTTCAAGTAGTTTTGTTGGTGAAATTTTAATTTTAACAGGGGTTTTTGAAGATAATACTACAACCGCGATTTTTGCAACAATTGGAATGTTTTTGGGGGGTGTTTATTCATTATTATTTTATAATCGAATTTGTTATGGTAATATTCAAAATATTTATTTAAAAATTTATTATGATTTAACTTACCGTGAATTTTTAATACATTTAATTTTAATTGCAAATATTTTTTTATTAGGTTTATATCCAAAAATTTTTGAAAGTTGTATGCATGAAAGTGTATCAAAAATTTTAATACATATTGATTTTTCTTATTTTTATTAAACAAAATATTTGTTTAATAAAAGCCCTTTTAGTCTAATGGTTAGGACATTACCTTTTCACGGCAAAAATACGAGTTCAATTCTCGTAAAGGGTAAAGAATAAATCAATTTATTCTTTATATCTTAAATAATTATATATTATTTGTATATTTATAATTATTATAATATGATAATTTGATAACCTTTAATGGCTGTTGAATTATCATATATATTGGAATCAAATATTAAAAAATATAGAGATGAAAAAAGTTTACAAGAAACAGGAATTGTTTTATCAATGAGTGATGGTATTGCCAGGTGTTACGGTTTAACTAAAATTCAAGCTGGTGAAATGGTTGAATTTAATAATGGAAATATTAAAGGAATGGCCTTAAATTTAGAACCGGATGTTGTTGGTGTTGTTGTTTTTAGTAATGATCGGGAAATTCAAGAAGGTAATTTTGTAAAACGAACAGGTTCAATTGTTAGTGTACCTGTAGGACCAGAAGTTTTAGGTAGAGTAGTTGATGCTTTAGGACAACCCATTGATGGAAAAGGTCAGATTAAAACTAAAATTGAAAGTAGAGTTGAAGTTAAAGCTCCAGGTATTATGCCTAGAGAAAGTGTAAAAGAACCTGTTCAAACTGGTTTAAAAGCTGTAGATAGTTTAATTCCTATTGGACGTGGTCAAAGAGAATTAATCATAGGTGATAGACAAACAGGGAAAACATCGATTGCAATTGATACAATTATTAATCAAAAAGACCCTCATTTAAAAAAAGATTTAAATAATCAATTATATTGTATTTATGTTGGTATAGGTCAAAAAAGATCAACAATTGCTGAATTAACTAAAACTTTAGAAGAAAAAAATGCAATGTTTTTTTCTGTAATTGTAGCAGCTACTGCTTCAGATTCAGCTCCATTACAATATTTAGCTCCTTATACAGGTTGTGCTTTAGGTGAATATTTTAGAGATAATGGAAAACACGCTGTTATTTTTTATGATGATTTATCAAAACAAGCCGTAGCATATAGACAAATGTCTTTATTATTAAGAAGACCACCAGGTCGAGAAGCTTATCCAGGTGATGTCTTTTATTTACATTCACGTTTATTAGAAAGAGCTGCAAAAATGAATAGAAAAATAGGTGGTGGTTCATTAACAGCTCTACCTATTATTGAAACACAAGCTGGGGATGTTTCTGCATATATCCCAACTAATGTTATTTCAATTACTGATGGACAAATTTTTTTAGAAACTGAATTATTTAATGAAGGTCAAAGACCTGCAATTAGTGTTGGTTTATCTGTAAGTCGTGTAGGTTCTTCAGCTCAAATTAAAGCAATGAAACAGATTGCAGGGACTATGAAATTAGAATTAGCTCAATTTCGAGAAGTACAAGCTTTTTCTCAATTTGGTTCAGATTTAGATGCAACTACTCAACAACAATTAAATAGAGGAATTAGATTAACTGAAATGTTAAAACAAGACTTAAATATACCTTTATCTGTTGAAAATCAAATTGTAATTATTTATTTAGGTGTTCGTGGTTTTTTAGATAAAATTTCTGTAAATAAAATTTCAATTTTTGAAACTAATTGGTTAAATTTTATTAAAAATAATCATTCAAATATTTTAGATGAAATTTTAATTAAAAAAGAAATTTCTAAAGAATTAGATAAAAAATTAAATACTTTAGCAATTGATTTTACTAATAATTTTATTATTAAATAAATAAAATTGTTTATATATTATAAACAACGGCTAATTACTGATATAAAAGATTTTATTAATGATTATATAATCATTAAATTTTAATTTAATATTAATTACAATCTCTTGGATTCGAACCAAGATCTTCAAGCTTAGAAGGCTAATACTCTACCAATTAAGTTAAGATTGTTTTAGTATTAATTTAATTTGATTTTATATTAAAAATAGCATTTAATGAATTTCGGGAAAGTTGTTTATAAATTTTTTGTTTATATATATTTTTTTTTTCTTTTTTAGTTAATGTTACTGCACCTATTAATGCAATTAAAAGTATAATACCTGCAGCTAAAAAAAAAAATATATAATAACTATATAAAATTTGACCTAATGTTTCAATATTTGTAATACTATCTAATTGATTTATAAAATTTATTAAAAAAGGTTTTACATCAATAAATATTTTAAAATTTTTTGCACTAAAAAATAAAGTATTTACTTTTTGACTAAAAAAAGAATTATTTATTAAATGATAATAAGAAGTAAATATTTTACTAAACATTATAAATGTTTCTAAAAAAAAAAGAAAACTAATTAAAAAAATAATAGGTATATAACCAAAATTATTATTAATTTTAGTTTTATCAATTAAAACATTTACATTTAACATCATAATTATAAATAAAAATAATACGGTAATAGCTCCCACATATATAATTATTAACATTATAGCTAAAAATTCAATTTCTAAAATTAATAATAATCCTGTTGAATTTATAAAAACTAATATTAAAAAAAATGCAGAGTAAATTGTATTCGTAGAATATATTACAAAAATAGCTGAAGTTACAGCTATAATTGAAAAAGTATAAAAAAAAATTGTTTCAAAAACCATAATATAAGAAATTAAAATTACATAATTTTAAATTTATATATCTTAAAAAATATATTTTATTATTTTTATTTAATTAATAAAAAAATAAATAAAAATAATAAAATTATAATACCATTAAAATAATAAATAATAGATAAAAAAATAATATTTATTAAAAATATAGTACTTATTAACATTAATAATGAATAATGATAAATATAACCTGTTTGTAATAAAATTATTTTTTGACTTAAAAAAGAGAAAATAGCTGTTAAACCATAAGGCCCACACATTTCAATTAATCCTTTATCAACCATTTTATATGTAACATCATAACCAATTTTTAAAATATATTGATTAATAAATTCATAATAAATTTTATCAAAATACCATTTTCTATTTAAAAAATTATAAAAATAAATCCCATATTTTGAAATTTTTAAATTATATAAAAATTTAAATTTAAAAAAATAAAAATAAAGAGCAATAAATAAACCACCAAAACTTAAAATAACTGGTAATAATTTAAAAAATGTTGGTAAAAATTCAGCATCAATCATTTGATTATTTAATGGATTTATATAAATTGAATTATTCCAAAAATTAGAACCCAATCCAACAAACATATCTTTAGAAAGATAACCAATAAAAATACTACCCAAAGCTAATAAACCTAAAGGAATTCCCATTTCTAAAGGTACTTCATGAGCATTTTTAATAACATTTTTATAAGCATTTGTTTCACTTAAAAAAGCAAAAAATATTAAACGAGTTGAATAAAAAGCTGTAAAAAATGCTCCTATAGTACCTAGCCAATAAGCAAAATGACCTGTTTCACTAAAACTAGCAAAAGCTATTTCTAATATTAAATCTTTAGAATAAAATCCCGTTAAAAAAGGAAAACCCATTAAAGATAATGAACCTATTAAAAACATTATATAAGTAAAGGGTAATATACGCCGTAATCCACCCATTTTTCGAATATCTTGTTCATCGCCCATCGCATGAATAACAGCACCAGAACATAAAAATAATAATGCTTTAAAATATGCATGATTTGATAAATGAAAAATAGCTACAGGATAATTTGATAAACCACAAGCAAAAAACATATAACCTAATTGACTACAAGTGGAATACGCAACAATTTTTTTAAAATCATTTTGAACTAAACCGACAGTACTTGCAAAAAAAGAAGTTGAAGCACCAATAATTGTAATAACTTTTAAAGAAAATACAGAATATTCAAAAATAGGAGAACAACGTGTAATTAAATAAACACCTGCCGTTACCATTGTTGCTGCATGAATTAAAGCAGAAACAGGGGTTGGACCTTCCATTGCATCAGGTAACCATAAATGTAAAAAAATTTGAGATGATTTACCCATAGCACCTATAAAAATTAAAATACAAGCAACATCTATTATACTTAAAATATAATTTAAAAAAATAAAATTAAAATCTTTAACAATGGAAATAGCTGCAAATGTACTAAAATATTCAATAGTTCGAATATTATAAAAAATAGTTAAAACACCTAATAATAAAATTAAATCACTAATTCGATTAATTAACATTGCTTTAATAGCAGCTTTATTTGCTTGTAAACGTGTAAACCAAAAATTAATTAATAAAAATGAACAAAAACCAACACCTTCCCAACCAACAAACATTTGCATAAAATTATCACCAGTTAATAATATAATCATAAAAAAAGTAAATAATGATAAAAATGACATAAATCTTGATAAATGTGGATCGGTAGCCATATATTTTGAAGAATAAAAATGAACTAATGTAGAAATACTTGTTACAACAACAAGCATTATCATTGTTAAACTGTCAAATAAAAAACTCCAATTACAATTAAATAAACCGCTATTAATCCAATTTGAAATATAAATAAAATATTCATATTCATGTTTAATTGAATTATAAATAATAATTAATGAAAAAATACAACTTAAAAAAGTTGTTAATGTAGTTATAAATACTGAACCTTCACGTCCAATATAAAAACCAAACAATCCAGCTGCTACTGAACCTAAAAAAGGTAAAAAAATTAACGTTAATAATAACATAATAAATGAAAATAATTAAGAAATATTTAATATATATTTCCACTTAAATACTAAATAATTTCTCAAAAAATATTTTTCAGATAAAACGATTATATCTATACTTTTAATTTATTATAATGATAATAAATTAAGTTTATAAATTGAGATATCGCCATATAATTTAAAAAAAACAATTAAAATAGCTAATCCAATTGCAGATTCTGCTGCTGCAACTGTTAAAATTAATAATGAAAAAACTTGTCCTATTAAATCATCAATTAAAACTGCAAAATAAATAAAATTTAAATTAATTGATAGTAATAATAATTCAATAGACATTAAAATAATTATAATATTTTGTCTATTTAAAATTATACCAAATAATCCTAGACAAAATAAAAAAAAAGTAAAAATAAAATGATTTAAAATACTCATAACCAATTAAAACTTATTAATATACTTGCAGTATATACAAACCAACTTAATGTAAAAGGTAAAAATATTTTCCAACCTAAACGCATTAATTGATCATAACGATATCTAGGTAAAATAGCTCGAGATACTACAAATAAAATAACAAAAAAACATACTTTAATACTAAACCAAAAAGATCCCGGTAAAAAATTAATATAATTAATATTAAATGGAAAAGGTGCTAACCAACCACCTAAAAATAAAATAGTAATTAAACTACTCATTAATAACATATTAGCGTACTCTCCTAAAAAAAATAAAGCAAAACCCATCGCAGAATATTCAACATTATATCCTGAAACTAATTCAGCTTCAGCTTCAGGTAAATCAAATGGATGACGGTTGGTTTCTGCTAAAGATGATATAAAAAAAATTAAAAAAATAGGAAAAAGAGGAAAACAGTACCAAATATTTTTTTGTGCTAAAACGATAGAAATTAAATTTAAAGATTTAGCACATAATGTTACTGCAAGAATTGAAAATCCAATAGTTAATTCATAAGAAATCATTTGTGCAGTTGATCTTAAAGCTCCTAAAAAAGAATACTTTGAATTACTTGACCAACCACCTATAATAATACCATAAACACCTAATGATGAAATTGCTAATAAATATAAAATACCTATATTTAATTCAGTAAAAAACATACAAAATCCTAAAGGTATTATAACCCAACTTAATAAACTTAAAAAAAAAGTTAAAATTGGAGCAAATATAAA
>MIQA02013501.1:0-13351 GCA_001887855.2 Sclerospora graminicola | reverse complement strand
CTCGTCACTGTAAAACTATAAGGAACCATTCCAATTAAGTTACATATTAAAATAAAAAAAAAAACTCCAAATATTAATGAAATAAAATGCTTACCCATTTTTCCTATATTAGAATAAGTTAATTCAATAGTAATATTAAAAATTATTTCAAAAATTTGTTGAAAACGTGTTGGAATAAATTTAGTTTTTATATATATATATGTACATAAATATATTAAACCTATTAATAAAATTAAAGAAGCATTAGTAAATGCAAAAGGGAAAAAAAAAATAGGTAAAATTTCAAATTGCTCTAAAGGACTAAACATAAAATTTATTAATTCCCACCCCACCAATATACAGCGACAAATAAAAATAACCACACAACATCAACAAAATGCCAATACCATGCTGCAGCTTCAAAACCGAAATGATGTTGTTTTGTAAAATGATGATTAATTAATCGAATAGTACTTACTATTATAAAAATAGTTCCTACAATAACATGTATACCGTGAAAGCCTGTTAATAAAAAAAAAGTTGTACCATAAATACTATCAGATATTGAGAATGAACTTTCAATATACTCATAAGCTTGAATTAAGGTAAAAAAAAACGCTAATAAAATTGTAATAATTAAACTAAAAATAGCATTTTTTCTATCACCAAGAACAATAGCATGATGTGCCCATGTAATTGTAGCACCTGATGATAATAAAATTATAGTATTTAATAAAGGTATTCCCCATGGATTAACAGTTTCAATACCTAAAGGAGGCCATAAGGATCCAATTTCAGGTGTCGGTGCTAACGCTGAGTGGAAAAAAGCCCAAAAAAAACTAATAAAAAATAATAATTCACTTAAAATAAATAAAAGCATTCCATTTCGTAAACCTAATTGTACTTGTTTAGTATGTTGACCTTCATATACAGCTTCTCTGACAATATCACGGAACCAAGTATACATAGTTAAAATAACTATTAAAAGGCCTGTTAAAATTAAAAAGGTACTACCTATATAACCGTGAAAATACATAGCACTTCCAAAAGTTAAAAAAAATAATCCAAATGATATAACAAAAGGCCATGGACTTGGATCTACTAGATGATAAGGGTGTTTTTGTGTATTTTTTATATTTTTTGTAATATTTTTTAAAAAATTTAAATTGTTATTTAATTTATTTAAATCCGTTGTTGTTTCAATTTGCAAGTTTTTTTTATTAATATAATAATAACTTTTCATAAGAATTTAATAATTTGTAATAATTAATTATTTAATGATAAATAATATGTGAATTTAATCAAAAATAAGATTAAATTTTAATTTTTTAATATTTTTATAATATTGTTTTTTAGTATTAATTGTTTTACTTTTATTTTTTGAAGTTTTAATAATTTCATGTTGTATTGTTTTTAATTTTGAATTTAAAAGTAACCATGAAATTGATTTTTTAATTTGTTTATCTTCATTTAATAACATTAAAAAATATCTATCTCTTTTTTGTTTTAGTTTTTTTCTTTTTTTATTAGGAATACTTATTGTTTTTAATTTTGGTAATAAGTTGTCAATTGCTTTAAATAAGATAAAATTCGGTTTTTGTTTTGTTATTTTTTTTAAATTAATTAAAATTTTTTTAAATATGTTTTCAGAATAAGTTTTTTTACCTTTTTTTAATAACATATTTATAAATAATTTTTTTATTTTATACTCTTCGTATTTTAGTTCCATATTTTGATCTTGATGTTTTTCTAGAATAAATTCCTAATAAGTCATATTTACCACGAACCGTATGATATTTTACACCTGGTAAATCTTTAACCCTACCACCCCGAACCAATACAATAGAATGTTCTTGTAAATTATGACCAATACCGGGTATATATGTAATTATTGTATATCTACTAGATAAATGTACTTTTGCAACTTTACGCATTGCAGAATTAGGTTTTTTAGGTGTTGTTTTATAAACTTTTAAACAAATACCTTTGCGTTGTGGGGAATATTTTAAAGCTGGACTTTTTATTTTTTTTTTTTTTTAATCGTTTTTGTTTTTTTAAAAATAATTGATTAATGGTTGACATATTATTTTATTATATTATGTTTGAATAATAACGGATTTGAACCGCTAACATTTTCGGTGTAAACGAAATACTCTACCAATTGAGCTAATTATTCCGATGGGCCTAAGTAGATTTGAACTACTGACTTTACACTTATCAGGCGTATACTCTAACCAACTGAGTTATAGGCCCTTTTGAAGTAAAAGGATTCGAACCTTTGATTATCCGTACCAAAAACGGAGGCCTTACCACTTGGCTATACTTCAAAAATAAAATAAATATATGCTTAGAAAGACTTGAACTTTCATTTTTTAGATCCGCAATCTAAAGCTTTATCCAATTAAGCTATAAGCATAATTTTAATTTTTTTTTATAATTTTAATATTTATTAAAGAATTTTTCGATAAATATTTTTTAATTAAAATTAAAAAATTTAATAAATGAAAAATATTTTTAAATCTAATATCTATTTTTGGTAAATAATTTTTATATATAAAATGTTCACGTGATTTTTTATTGACATGAGGGGATCTTAATACCGTAAAAATTTTATTTTTATTTTTTACTTGAAATATCCCGTGTATTTGAACATTTTTAAATTTATTAAATTTTTTTAATTTTATAAAATTTTGTTTAAGTTGATTAATTTTTTGAAATGATTTAAAAGTTATTCTTAAAAGATACATATTGAAATAATAAAATTGTCTGGAGGTGGATTTGAACCACCGACACAAAGATTTTCAGTCTTTTACTCTAACCAACTGAGCTATCCAAACAAAATATTATATTAATAAATATAAATAAATTTTATGTAAATTCATTAATATAACATTAGGAAAAATAAATAAAAATAAAATAAACTGAGTATTAATAGTTAATATTATACTTTGAGTTTTAGTTATTTTCGAAATATACATTTTTCGTAGTATTTTTTCAAAATAAATAATTTTTATTATTTTTAAATAATAAAAAGAACTTACAACACTTATAATAATACCAAAAAAAACTAAACTAAAATAATTATTTTTAATTGCAGAAAAAAATATAAATAGTTTTGAAAAAAATCCAGCTAATGGAGGTATACCTGCTAATGAAAAAATATTAATCATTAAAATAATGGCAATTAATTTATTAATAATATAGATATTTGATAAATCTGTTAAATATTTAATTGGTTTATGATTAATATTTAATGATAAATAAGAAGTCCATAAATTTATACTTGTTATAATATAAATTATAATATAGAATAAAATAAATGGAATATTATTCAACATATTTGCTGTAAATCCTATTAATAGAAAACCTATATGACTTATAGAACTATAAGCTAATAATCTTTTTATTTTTTGCTGTTGTAAAGCAGATAAAGCACCTAACAACATAGATAAAAATGAGATAATATAAAAAAATAATTCAAAAAAATAAGAAATATTGATAAAAATATCAAATAATAATCGAATTAAAATAGCAATAAAAGCGATTTTAGGTACAATAGCAAAAAAACTGGAAATATTATTTGGAGCCCCTTCATATACGTCCGGTAACCAAAAATGAAAAGGTGAAGCTCCAATTTTAAATAAAATACCAATTAAAATAAAAATAAATCCATAAGATAAACTAATTAATATATTAATATTATTTAAAAAATTAATATTTGATAAAATTAAAAAAATATTATTAAAATTTAATGAACCTGTAATAGCATAAATCATAGAAGAACCAAATAAAATAAAACCAGAAGCAATAGATCCTAAAATAAAATATTTTAAACCTGCTTCAATAGATAATATAGATTTTTTTTGAGTTGAAGTTAAAATATAAAAACTTAAACTTTGTAATTCAATTGCTAAATATAAAGTAATAAAATGATTTGATGAGACTAATAACATTAAACCTAATAAAGATATTAATATTAATATAGGAATTTCATAAGAATTTATTTTTTGTTGTATTAAATATTTTTGTTGGATTAAAAAACAAGTAATTGTTGATAATATTAAAATACTTTTAATAAATTGTGTAAAATTATTAATAATTAAAACACCATTTAAAATAGTATTTGAAATATTTGTTATATTTAATGTTAATATTAAAAGAATTAATAATAAATATATTATTATAGTAGTAATATTTTTAAAAATCAAAATTTTTTCATTATTTTGATTTTGTTTGTAAAAAACTCCCCATAATAATAAAATTAATAAAATAGTTGTTAAAAAAAATTCGGGAATAATAATTTCAAAATTATTAAAAAAAATTTCTTGAAAAATCATAATCTAAAAGAAATAAATATTTTATAAATATTTACTTACTATATATGCTATATATTTATAAAAAATTTATTTTATAAATATTTATTTTAATTGAAAAGAATAAAAACAAAAATGTCTTTAAAAAAAATAAAAAATTTTTCTATTAATTTTGGTCCGCAACATCCAGCAGCTCATGGTGTTTTACGTTTAATTTTAGAATTAAATGGTGAGGTTGTACAAAAAGCTGATTCACATATTGGTTTATTACACCGAGGTACAGAAAAATTAATTGAATATAAAAATTATTTACAAGCTTTACCTTATTTTGATAGATTAGATTATGTTTCAATGATGTGTCAAGAACATGCTTATGTTTTAGCGATCGAAAAATTATTAAACTGTAATGTACCTTTACGTGCTCAATATATACGAGTATTATTTTCAGAAATTACACGTATACTGAATCATTTATTAGCAGTTTGTTGTCATGCTTTAGATGTAGGAGCAATGACGCCGTATTTTTGGGGATTTGAAGAACGTGAAAAATTGATGGAATTTTATGAACGAGTATCCGGTGCACGTATGCATGCAGCTTATTTTAGACCTGGCGGTGTTAATCAAGATTTACCGAAAGGATTATTAAATGATATTTATATTTTTTGTAATCAATTTAATACTCGATTAGATGAAATTGAAGAAATGTTAACTAATAATAGAATTTGGAAACAACGATTAGTAGATATTGGTGTAGTTTCAATGAAAGATGCTTTAAATTTAGGTTTTAGTGGTGTAATGTTACGTGGATCAGGTATTTCTTGGGATTTACGTAAAACACAACCGTATGAAATTTATGATCAGTTAGAATTTGATATACCAGTTGGTACAAATGGTGATTGTTATGATCGTTATTTAATTAGAATTGAAGAAATGCGTCAATCTATTCGAATTATTTCACAAATATTAAATAAAATTCCACAAGGTCCTATTAAATTAGATGATAAAAAAATTACAAATCCTAATCGAATTCAGATAAAAAATTCAATGGAATCTTTAATTCATCATTTTAAATATTATTCAGAAAATATTAGTGTAAGTAGTGGTGAAACCTATACAGTTATTGAAGCACCTAAAGGAGAATATGGTGTTTATTTAATATCGGATGGAACAAATAAACCCTATAGATGTAAAATAAAATCACCAGGATTTTTTCATTTGCAAGCATTAGATTTTTTATCAAAAAATCATATGATTGCAGATGTTGTTACTATTATAGGTACTTTAGATGTTGTATTTGGTGAAATTGATCGTTAAATTTAAATAAATTAAAAATAAAAACATTAATTCAATAAAATATGTTACAAAAAAAATCAAAATTTTTTAAAAAATGTAAATTAAAGCAATTGCAAAAAATCATACAAAATTATAAATATATTTATTTCTTTCGTTATAATGATTTAAATATTAATGAATTAATTTTGTTAAAAAAAAATCTTAATAAATTAAATTATAAATTTTTAATTTTAAATCAGAATTTAACCCATCAAATTATTTTAGAATTAAAAGCTCAAGGTTCTATTTTAATAATTTATGGAAATAATGATTTAAATTTAAAAAAAAATATAGTTAATTTTAAAAAACTTAAATTAATTTATTTAATTATTCAAAATAATATTTATTCTTATTTAAAAATAAAACAAATATTAAATAAAAATTATTTTCCGTTAAATAATTTAATTCTACAATCTTTTTTAAATTTTATATTTTATTTAAAAAAGATTGAAAAGGCGATTATAACTTAAAGGTAGAGTGTTAGATTGTGGGTCTAAGTGTTATGGGTTCAAGTCCCATTTTTCGCCCTTTTATATTTTAATAAATTCTTATGTTTAATAAATTTATATTAATTTTTTTACTTATTCTGCCACTAATTACAGTTATTATATTATCTTTTTCGAAAAATAAAAAATTTATTAAAAATTTTAGTATTTTTATGTCATTTTTTATTTTTTTAACATCATTACCTTTATGGATTTTATTTGATAAATCGACTTCAAATTTTCAATATTTATTTAAAATTGAATGGATTAGTCAATTTAATATTAATTTTTATCTAGGTATTGATGGTATTTCATTATTTTTTATAATCTTAACAACGTTTTTAATTCCGATATGTATGCTAATTAGCTATGAAATTATTACTAAAAATATAAAAGAATATTTTATTTTATATTTTATTTTAGAATTTTGTTTAATTATTTCATTTAGTATATTAGATGTACTTATATTTTATATTTTTTTTGAAAGCGTATTAATTCCAATGTTTTTAATTATAGGTATTTGGGGATCACGAGAACGTAAAATCAAAGCTTCTTATTTATTTTTTATGTATACATTAGCCGGTTCTTTATTTATGTTTATTGCAATTATTCATTTATTTTTAACTATAGGTACTACAGATTATCAAATATTATATTATAGTAATTTTAACTTTTCACATGAAAAATTATATTTTTTAGCTTTTTTTTAGCGTTTGCTGTTAAAGTCCCAATGTTACCTTTTCATGTTTGGTTACCAGAAGCTCATGTAGAAGCACCTACAGCGGGTTCTGTGTTATTAGCGGGTATTTTATTAAAATTAGGGTCTTATGGTATGATTAGATTTTTAATTCCTTTATTTCCAAAAGCTACTTTATTTTATACACCTTATATTCTAGTTTTATGTTTAATATCCGTTATTTATGCTTCATTAACAGCAATACGCCAAACAGATTTAAAACGTATTATAGCTTATGCTTCGGTTGCTCATATGAATTTTATTATTTTAGGTATTTTTTCTTTAACAATTCAAGGGTTAGAGGGTAGTATTATTCAAATGATCAGTCATGGTTTAGTTTCTAGTGGATTATTTTTTTCAATTGGTTGTTTATATGATCGATATCATACACGATTTATTAATTATTATGGAGGTTTAGCTCATATCATGCCATTATTTTGTATCGTATTATTTATTTATATATTAGCTAATATGTCTATTCCTGGTTCAAGTAGTTTTGTTGGTGAAATTTTAATTTTAACAGGGGTTTTTGAAGATAATACTACAACCGCGATTTTTGCAACAATTGGAATGTTTTTGGGGGGTGTTTATTCATTATTATTTTATAATCGAATTTGTTATGGTAATATTCAAAATATTTATTTAAAAATTTATTATGATTTAACTTACCGTGAATTTTTAATACATTTAATTTTAATTGCAAATATTTTTTTATTAGGTTTATATCCAAAAATTTTTGAAAGTTGTATGCATGAAAGTGTATCAAAAATTTTAATACATATTGATTTTTCTTATTTTTATTAAACAAAATATTTGTTTAATAAAAGCCCTTTTAGTCTAATGGTTAGGACATTACCTTTTCACGGCAAAAATACGAGTTCAATTCTCGTAAAGGGTAAAGAATAAATCAATTTATTCTTTATATCTTAAATAATTATATATTATTTGTATATTTATAATTATTATAATATGATAATTTGATAACCTTTAATGGCTGTTGAATTATCATATATATTGGAATCAAATATTAAAAAATATAGAGATGAAAAAAGTTTACAAGAAACAGGAATTGTTTTATCAATGAGTGATGGTATTGCCAGGTGTTACGGTTTAACTAAAATTCAAGCTGGTGAAATGGTTGAATTTAATAATGGAAATATTAAAGGAATGGCCTTAAATTTAGAACCGGATGTTGTTGGTGTTGTTGTTTTTAGTAATGATCGGGAAATTCAAGAAGGTAATTTTGTAAAACGAACAGGTTCAATTGTTAGTGTACCTGTAGGACCAGAAGTTTTAGGTAGAGTAGTTGATGCTTTAGGACAACCCATTGATGGAAAAGGTCAGATTAAAACTAAAATTGAAAGTAGAGTTGAAGTTAAAGCTCCAGGTATTATGCCTAGAGAAAGTGTAAAAGAACCTGTTCAAACTGGTTTAAAAGCTGTAGATAGTTTAATTCCTATTGGACGTGGTCAAAGAGAATTAATCATAGGTGATAGACAAACAGGGAAAACATCGATTGCAATTGATACAATTATTAATCAAAAAGACCCTCATTTAAAAAAAGATTTAAATAATCAATTATATTGTATTTATGTTGGTATAGGTCAAAAAAGATCAACAATTGCTGAATTAACTAAAACTTTAGAAGAAAAAAATGCAATGTTTTTTTCTGTAATTGTAGCAGCTACTGCTTCAGATTCAGCTCCATTACAATATTTAGCTCCTTATACAGGTTGTGCTTTAGGTGAATATTTTAGAGATAATGGAAAACACGCTGTTATTTTTTATGATGATTTATCAAAACAAGCCGTAGCATATAGACAAATGTCTTTATTATTAAGAAGACCACCAGGTCGAGAAGCTTATCCAGGTGATGTCTTTTATTTACATTCACGTTTATTAGAAAGAGCTGCAAAAATGAATAGAAAAATAGGTGGTGGTTCATTAACAGCTCTACCTATTATTGAAACACAAGCTGGGGATGTTTCTGCATATATCCCAACTAATGTTATTTCAATTACTGATGGACAAATTTTTTTAGAAACTGAATTATTTAATGAAGGTCAAAGACCTGCAATTAGTGTTGGTTTATCTGTAAGTCGTGTAGGTTCTTCAGCTCAAATTAAAGCAATGAAACAGATTGCAGGGACTATGAAATTAGAATTAGCTCAATTTCGAGAAGTACAAGCTTTTTCTCAATTTGGTTCAGATTTAGATGCAACTACTCAACAACAATTAAATAGAGGAATTAGATTAACTGAAATGTTAAAACAAGACTTAAATATACCTTTATCTGTTGAAAATCAAATTGTAATTATTTATTTAGGTGTTCGTGGTTTTTTAGATAAAATTTCTGTAAATAAAATTTCAATTTTTGAAACTAATTGGTTAAATTTTATTAAAAATAATCATTCAAATATTTTAGATGAAATTTTAATTAAAAAAGAAATTTCTAAAGAATTAGATAAAAAATTAAATACTTTAGCAATTGATTTTACTAATAATTTTATTATTAAATAAATAAAATTGTTTATATATTATAAACAACGGCTAATTACTGATATAAAAGATTTTATTAATGATTATATAATCATTAAATTTTAATTTAATATTAATTACAATCTCTTGGATTCGAACCAAGATCTTCAAGCTTAGAAGGCTAATACTCTACCAATTAAGTTAAGATTGTTTTAGTATTAATTTAATTTGATTTTATATTAAAAATAGCATTTAATGAATTTCGGGAAAGTTGTTTATAAATTTTTTGTTTATATATATTTTTTTTTTCTTTTTTAGTTAATGTTACTGCACCTATTAATGCAATTAAAAGTATAATACCTGCAGCTAAAAAAAAAAATATATAATAACTATATAAAATTTGACCTAATGTTTCAATATTTGTAATACTATCTAATTGATTTATAAAATTTATTAAAAAAGGTTTTACATCAATAAATATTTTAAAATTTTTTGCACTAAAAAATAAAGTATTTACTTTTTGACTAAAAAAAGAATTATTTATTAAATGATAATAAGAAGTAAATATTTTACTAAACATTATAAATGTTTCTAAAAAAAAAAGAAAACTAATTAAAAAAATAATAGGTATATAACCAAAATTATTATTAATTTTAGTTTTATCAATTAAAACATTTACATTTAACATCATAATTATAAATAAAAATAATACGGTAATAGCTCCCACATATATAATTATTAACATTATAGCTAAAAATTCAATTTCTAAAATTAATAATAATCCTGTTGAATTTATAAAAACTAATATTAAAAAAAATGCAGAGTAAATTGTATTCGTAGAATATATTACAAAAATAGCTGAAGTTACAGCTATAATTGAAAAAGTATAAAAAAAAATTGTTTCAAAAACCATAATATAAGAAATTAAAATTACATAATTTTAAATTTATATATCTTAAAAAATATATTTTATTATTTTTATTTAATTAATAAAAAAATAAATAAAAATAATAAAATTATAATACCATTAAAATAATAAATAATAGATAAAAAAATAATATTTATTAAAAATATAGTACTTATTAACATTAATAATGAATAATGATAAATATAACCTGTTTGTAATAAAATTATTTTTTGACTTAAAAAAGAGAAAATAGCTGTTAAACCATAAGGCCCACACATTTCAATTAATCCTTTATCAACCATTTTATATGTAACATCATAACCAATTTTTAAAATATATTGATTAATAAATTCATAATAAATTTTATCAAAATACCATTTTCTATTTAAAAAATTATAAAAATAAATCCCATATTTTGAAATTTTTAAATTATATAAAAATTTAAATTTAAAAAAATAAAAATAAAGAGCAATAAATAAACCACCAAAACTTAAAATAACTGGTAATAATTTAAAAAATGTTGGTAAAAATTCAGCATCAATCATTTGATTATTTAATGGATTTATATAAATTGAATTATTCCAAAAATTAGAACCCAATCCAACAAACATATCTTTAGAAAGATAACCAATAAAAATACTACCCAAAGCTAATAAACCTAAAGGAATTCCCATTTCTAAAGGTACTTCATGAGCATTTTTAATAACATTTTTATAAGCATTTGTTTCACTTAAAAAAGCAAAAAATATTAAACGAGTTGAATAAAAAGCTGTAAAAAATGCTCCTATAGTACCTAGCCAATAAGCAAAATGACCTGTTTCACTAAAACTAGCAAAAGCTATTTCTAATATTAAATCTTTAGAATAAAATCCCGTTAAAAAAGGAAAACCCATTAAAGATAATGAACCTATTAAAAACATTATATAAGTAAAGGGTAATATACGCCGTAATCCACCCATTTTTCGAATATCTTGTTCATCGCCCATCGCATGAATAACAGCACCAGAACATAAAAATAATAATGCTTTAAAATATGCATGATTTGATAAATGAAAAATAGCTACAGGATAATTTGATAAACCACAAGCAAAAAACATATAACCTAATTGACTACAAGTGGAATACGCAACAATTTTTTTAAAATCATTTTGAACTAAACCGACAGTACTTGCAAAAAAAGAAGTTGAAGCAC
This sequence comes from Sclerospora graminicola, assembly GCA_001887855.2. Lineage (NCBI taxonomy): Eukaryota > Oomycota > Peronosporomycetes > Peronosporales > Peronosporaceae > Sclerospora > Sclerospora graminicola. The sequence continues at coordinate 1,929 of MIQA02013501.1, read as the reverse complement.
CAATAATTGTAATAACTTTTAAAGAAAATACAGAATATTCAAAAATAGGAGAACAACGTGTAATTAAATAAACACCTGCCGTTACCATTGTTGCTGCATGAATTAAAGCAGAAACAGGGGTTGGACCTTCCATTGCATCAGGTAACCATAAATGTAAAAAAATTTGAGATGATTTACCCATAGCACCTATAAAAATTAAAATACAAGCAACATCTATTATACTTAAAATATAATTTAAAAAAATAAAATTAAAATCTTTAACAATGGAAATAGCTGCAAATGTACTAAAATATTCAATAGTTCGAATATTATAAAAAATAGTTAAAACACCTAATAATAAAATTAAATCACTAATTCGATTAATTAACATTGCTTTAATAGCAGCTTTATTTGCTTGTAAACGTGTAAACCAAAAATTAATTAATAAAAATGAACAAAAACCAACACCTTCCCAACCAACAAACATTTGCATAAAATTATCACCAGTTAATAATATAATCATAAAAAAAGTAAATAATGATAAAAATGACATAAATCTTGATAAATGTGGATCGGTAGCCATATATTTTGAAGAATAAAAATGAACTAATGTAGAAATACTTGTTACAACAACAAGCATTATCATTGTTAAACTGTCAAATAAAAAACTCCAATTACAATTAAATAAACCGCTATTAATCCAATTTGAAATATAAATAAAATATTCATATTCATGTTTAATTGAATTATAAATAATAATTAATGAAAAAATACAACTTAAAAAAGTTGTTAATGTAGTTATAAATACTGAACCTTCACGTCCAATATAAAAACCAAACAATCCAGCTGCTACTGAACCTAAAAAAGGTAAAAAAATTAACGTTAATAATAACATAATAAATGAAAATAATTAAGAAATATTTAATATATATTTCCACTTAAATACTAAATAATTTCTCAAAAAATATTTTTCAGATAAAACGATTATATCTATACTTTTAATTTATTATAATGATAATAAATTAAGTTTATAAATTGAGATATCGCCATATAATTTAAAAAAAACAATTAAAATAGCTAATCCAATTGCAGATTCTGCTGCTGCAACTGTTAAAATTAATAATGAAAAAACTTGTCCTATTAAATCATCAATTAAAACTGCAAAATAAATAAAATTTAAATTAATTGATAGTAATAATAATTCAATAGACATTAAAATAATTATAATATTTTGTCTATTTAAAATTATACCAAATAATCCTAGACAAAATAAAAAAAAAGTAAAAATAAAATGATTTAAAATACTCATAACCAATTAAAACTTATTAATATACTTGCAGTATATACAAACCAACTTAATGTAAAAGGTAAAAATATTTTCCAACCTAAACGCATTAATTGATCATAACGATATCTAGGTAAAATAGCTCGAGATACTACAAATAAAATAACAAAAAAACATACTTTAATACTAAACCAAAAAGATCCCGGTAAAAAATTAATATAATTAATATTAAATGGAAAAGGTGCTAACCAACCACCTAAAAATAAAATAGTAATTAAACTACTCATTAATAACATATTAGCGTACTCTCCTAAAAAAAATAAAGCAAAACCCATCGCAGAATATTCAACATTATATCCTGAAACTAATTCAGCTTCAGCTTCAGGTAAATCAAATGGATGACGGTTGGTTTCTGCTAAAGATGATATAAAAAAAATTAAAAAAATAGGAAAAAGAGGAAAACAGTACCAAATATTTTTTTGTGCTAAAACGATAGAAATTAAATTTAAAGATTTAGCACATAATGTTACTGCAAGAATTGAAAATCCAATAGTTAATTCATAAGAAATCATTTGTGCAGTTGATCTTAAAGCTCCTAAAAAAGAATACTTTGAATTACTTGACCAACCACCTATAATAATACCATAAACGCCTAATGATGAAAT
>MIQA02013478.1:0-10732 GCA_001887855.2 Sclerospora graminicola | reverse complement strand
GTACACGCTAACTTGCCACGTAGCAGGAGTAAAATTTCCTTGCGTCAGCAAAACATAACGCTTTATGTTCTCCCTTTATAACTGAGCCTTGATCGTCAAACTGTTGCACTGCATGTTCATCGTCTGGCGGTGCCCACTGATAAGAATTGATCGACGCTCGACAAATTGGATTGAATAGCGCAAACGTATTGATTCGATCATCATCATTTTTATGCGCTGGCAAATTGACTTTGCCAAGAAAGGAGTTCCCGCTGCGTTTTCACGCGTTTCGGCTGCGCTACCAAGGATTGACTCTATCACGAAAGGTAAAGGGAGTCGTCAGTAGTGTTAGCTAGCATTATGAATAAAAATTAAAACTTACATTGTACTTTTCGATGTTTGACCAATTGTTGCAAGAATTGTTTTGACCAATAAACCCGCTTGGTTCATTAAAACCACGGTTTTAAAATAAGTCCCATAACACTAAATTTAAAACCTCGTGCGGTAACGACCAGAAATATGCCGGTGGCTGGTAAATCTGGTCTTTTATCTTACAGCACCGCGCTTGACATGGCTTACACCAGCCTGTATAGGGTAAGGTTCTCTAAATATTCCCTATATATTCCAAGACCGACCTCGGCCGACCGTCAGAGTCGGGTCCAAGAATGTTATGAACGAGACCCAACAGCACCGCGCTTGACACGGTATGTCTTCTTCGTCCTATATTCCATCGCTAGCGTAGACCAACAAGAACCGCAAAGCCTCTCAGTTTTTTTTCTCCCTCGAATGGGGGGCCGGAGCAGGTGTACATAAACGAGATCGCCCAGAGAGAGTCTATGGTACACTGTTCCAACCAATATTTAGATGTAGAAAACCGGATAAAAGTTACTTCGACATATGCATCTTTCGTCTTACATCCTGTCGTCTTTAAAATGTGGAAACCATCGCCTTAAGCTCTCAAGCTTGAAGTTAGTTCAACGGACAATCCACGAGGAACGTTGCTCATTAAGCGCCGCAGCTGATGTGAAAACCCACGTAATTCCACTGAAACAGCACGAACTCACGTATAGTCACAGGAAACGCAACGGAAAGAATTGGACCTGTCAGGATCCACACTCCAAATCTCCACACGCGAAAACAGGGTTCCACACGAGAAACGTAAATGCTCCACGTAACACGTAAACCGGTAAGTACTTACTTAGCTGTCCTAGATTACTTAGTTCACTTAGAGGAGCACTGCCGGTCGTCTGTCAGTACGACGGCGCTGACTCCTATCCAATGTATTTAGCGTAAAAGTAAAAAGTGGTATATTATATAGTATTAAAAGTTGTCACATCGAAAGTACTTTTAACCTATATGAAACTATGCTAATATGCATCATGGCGGTTTCGTATAATTTTTATCCATCTCCATAGTTCATCGAAAGGGTATAAATTCCAACACTCCTTCCGCTACCGTCAATATTGCATGTTTCGCGTAGTTTTCAATGTAGCCTTCATATAATCATGCATAATCGAAAATATAACCATATACCACATCCTTCCAAATCATTTCAGACCAATTTGTCCTCTGAGTTCATCAATCTTGGGTACGGCAAAATTTTTTGTTAACAGATCCGCAACCATATCCACAGTCTCAACGTGCTCTGGGTGCACCCGACCTTTTTGCACATAGTTCTTTAAAAACTTGAAATTTACATCCACATGCTTTGTGCTCGCCGCACTGACCTCGCTCTGCAATTGTTTAATTGCGGCCATGTTGTCGATCTTTAGGACGATCGGTGTTTTTGCACTCCCACCGACCTCCTCGAAAATTCACGCAATCCCAACACTTCCTTTCCACCTTCCGCTGCAGCCACAAACTCTGCTTCCGCCGTGGACAGCGCAACAGCACTCTGGTTTTTGCACTTCCACCCGGCGATGATTCCATTTACGAAAATTACGCTCGCACTCACGCTTTTTATATCCATCTTGTCTGCTGCGAAATCGGCGTCACTGTAGCCGACAATCCGAAACGGCAAGTGATCTCCCGTATCGTGATTTAGATGCAACTTCAGATTTTTTGTGCCTTTCGGATACCGTGCAATTCTTTTTGTCACTTTATAGTCCAGCAGTGTAGGCGCATGTGTACGTCGAGTATCCTTGTGCACTGCAAATGAGATATCCGGTCGTGTGCACCGATATCCATAACAGGCTACCCACCAATGATTGGAAACTCTTGACGCACGGTAGACTTCCATTTGCCTTTGTAGGCAGCAATTCGTCGAGACCGTTTTCTATCTCCATTTCCGCAATCGGCGTGCGAACCACATTCGCGTCCTGCAAACCGTGTTTTGTTCAACATTTCATCAATCGTAAATTCTTGGTCGATGGTGTATCCGACACTTGGATCACCTTCCACACGTATTCCCAGAAGTTTTTCCACATTTCCGAGATTTTTTAGCTCCAAGATCTTCATCTCATCAAAACACATTCTCGATTAACTTTTCACACGTTGCCGTGAAACAAGTCATCGACATACACCCCCACTAGGGTTTTGTCGTCTCCACAAACACGTATAAAAATACACGTGTCAGTTAGACACTCTACGAATCCAAGTCTGATCATAGTATCACGAAAATGTTCGTACCAGAGCCTCACAGCCTGCTTAAGGCCGTATAGATTCATTTGCAAATTCAAAACTAAATCTTTCTTCGTCTTCACTCCAAAAACTCTCAAACTTTCTTTCGAAATCTCCATCCCCTGCGGAATTTGCAGGTGTATCTCGTATCCACTTTCTGTGCCTGCTTTAGGGTATGCGCTTGGCACATCCCCGTGTCTAGCAAGCACATCCCACACCAGTGACATTATGAGGATCACCTTCATATTATTAAGCTCCATTACCGTGGAAAACGTAAACAAATAATCTTCACCGAGAATTTGTTGGTCGCCACGTGCGACCAGTCGTGCTTTGTACCTCTCCACTGTTCCTTCCGATTTTAATTTGGTCTGATAGACCCATTTTCGTCGGCAGAGGCTTTTTCCATCCACTTTTTTCGTCAAATTCCACGTTCCCAAATCAGTTAAAGCACGCAATTCTGCCTGTTCGGCCTCCGCCCATTTTTCCGATTGGCTTGAAGCATGTACCTCCTGGAAATTTCTTGGATCAGATAGGGCCGCAAATTTACCTTTTGTCTCATCTTCGACACTGGTCACGGCAAAGGCGAATAGCATATTCGCTTCAGGCACCCCATTTTCGTCCCTGGCTTCTGTTTGGTCTTCATTTGAAACTGGCACATGCCCCGAACCCCCTTCCAACGTTATACCCTTCTTCTTGGACTTTTTGAGCTTCTTTTTCTCTTCTTCGGCGGCAGCAGCTTTTGCAGTTTTCTTTACACTCCTGCTAGATTTTCTTGCTTCTAGCTTGTTTCCACGAAAACACGTATTCCCCTTTTTCTTTTGGGGTGATGCCTGCTCTGTGACCTCTTCAATCAATTCTGCTGCCTGTCCCTCATTTGTTTCTCCAATTTCAATTTCTTCTTTCCGCGATTTCTTCGTGACCACGTCATTTGATCGCTCGTCAAGCGTTTAAATGTTCGTCACGTGTCGAGTAGTTGCTAACAAAAGTATTTTGTAACCTTTTGTCTGGTCATTCTTCCCGAGAATTAGCGCACGCTCTGCATGCTTCCCAAGTGACTTATTTTTTGGATCCCTCCAAACCATACAGGGGGATCCAAAAATCACAATGTCGCCAACATTCACTTGTTTTTTCGTAAGTATTTGTATCGGCGGGGCTCTGCCTAGGTTGGCCCTGGTCGGATTGCGGTTGATTATGTAAGTTGCATACTCAGCCGCTTCCGTCCAGTACATCAGTGGCACACCTGACCCAAATATCATGCACCGAACCATGTTGAAAATGGTTCGGTTCACCCGCTCAGCTTTCCCATTAGACGCTGGGGTTACAGCTTCGGTAATCTGTCTGCGCACTCCCGTCCTTTGGCAGATTAAATCCAAATTTTTAAATTCATCACCCCCGTCGGTGCGCAAAACGTGAATTCTGCAGTTAAACTCGCTCTCAAACCATGCGAGAAAATGTTCAAACATTTTTGCTGCTCTATCCTTTGTACGAGCAGCAAATACGCGCACATAATTTGAAAAATGGTCTACAGAGACCACCAAAAAACGATTCCCGCGTCTATCGCGTGGAGTTATCGGACCCTTGAGGTCACTGCAGATAACTCCACCGATTCGGTCAATGGGCGCATTCTTGCCTGAGTCGCGCTTTGGTTGCTTCGACCGAGAACTTTTTCCTTCAGCGCATGTTAGGCAATTCGGTCGCTTGTGATCGGTCAGTACGATTCCCGACCGGGGTCCTTGCCATACGTTCGATCGTATCTTATGCAAGGTGCCTTGGGCGGGTATGAAAATGATACAATCCTCCTTCCTGCGTATCATTCTCAACCCCCCATTTTGCACGTTCATTACAATATCGCGGAAATTCTTTCGAAATCCACTTGAGGCGCTCTCTTGCACCTTTGCCACAAAAATCGATCCACAGAATTCTTGCCCCAAAACCGTTGAAAAAATATGACCCCAGTAAAAGCAGGCAAGAAGGGACGTTCAGATACACTCTCTTAACGTCGTTTCGTGCTAGCTACGGTGGAAATTCTGAGCGAAAGTGCCAGGATGTCTAAAAAAATGGACAAGGAATTCTGGATCTTGGATAGTGGCGCCAGTCGAGACTTGATCGGTGAACCTAGTCGTCTTGAGGACCCAAAAGAATGTAGCGGTGATGATGCACTGGTGCTACCGGACGGAGGGTCTTTAAATGTCACACGAGTCGGGAGAGTGACGAACGACCGAGCACAGAAGTTGTCTTGAGCGAAGTCTAGTATGCCCCAAAATTGGCGAAGAATCTAATTTCGCTGGGCTGTTTAAAGAAGAAGGGGTGCCACATAGATGATCAGGACGATTGGATGGAAATCAGGATTGGAAATAAGTCATTTTTCGCGTCGAATGAATGTGCCCCCCTTCACCACATCCGTAGCATACCTTTTCAGCTTTTGCACCACTTACTGCGTTTACGACAATTCTTGGCTGTCGCTTCGTCTTTCGCTCGTCGTCCTCAAGCTCTGGCGCCCATGCCCCTAACTCCTGGGCATGCTGGACGTGGTCTTGCCTCATGGGGTTATACCTCACCATGGGTGCGACCTTCAGGCTTGGCGCAGCAAATTTAACGATGTTTTCAACGATCAATTTGTCTGGTAGCTCGCTCTCTCGCGCCAATGCCACCAGGTATAGAAGGTGCTCCGTCCAGGACCTTCTGGGGTCATTTTCCGCTGCAAACATAGCGGAGGCTTGGTGATGCAAAATATTAACTTTGAAGGCGTTATTCATGTGTTCCAATACCATAACTAACGACGGAGAGCACGCCCACCAAGCACCAATATTCGTTTGAAAATATCTTAGGGCCATGGCCTCGAGGTGCTCTCCCAATTTATTCACCTTTAACCGCTCGTTCCACTGGAAACCGGACGTCAGTTGCGCTACTTCCAGGGCCTCTAGGAACAGGTAAGACCATTGCTTGAAACCTGCTCCTAGGCCCTTGTAGGTTTCCACTCCAGTAAAGTTTGAATCGTTAGTTTCGTTAATTTTACACCAAACGGTACGCCAACATGCGGCGCGTTTGCATTTCCGGCAGGCATTCCTCCTGCTTGCGCCCGTTCGGCGGGAACACCTGCTTGCCCCATTGCGAAGTTTCCGGGTACACCTTGCCCGATTCCATCGTCACGGTTCAGGTCGTCCAAGGTCATACGACCGCCAAAGGGTCCATGATTCCTCAGGCTGTCTCTGAACTCATTTGAGGAGTTCGATTGACCCAGATCTTTCATACGAGCTTGCTCGTTTTCCATTTTCTCTAGTCGTTTATCAAACTTCTGCTCAAACTTCTGTATAAATTCCATCATTGCATTCATGGCTTCCGCCATGCGATTTTCTTCATCACTGGCCATGATCGCCGTGAGATACAAACGCGATTCAATCGTTTCAATTCGACAACAAACACCAGACACAATTTCCCTTCTGGTGAGGGGACTTTTACCGACTGCAATTAACTTGAAACAGTGAAAAAAAAACTTAAGAGACCCGTAAAAAACTTGGGGTCATAACCTGTTGAAAACCCACGTAATTCCACTAAAACAGCGCGGACTCACGTAATCGTCCACAGGAAACGCAACGGAAAGAATTGGACCTGTCAGGATCCACACTCCAAATCTCCACACGCGAAAACAGGTATCCACACGAGAAACGTAAATGCTCCACGTAACACGTAAACCGGTAAGTGCTTACTTAGCTGTCCTAGATTACTTAGTTCACTTAGAGGAGCACTGCCGGTCGTCTGTCAGTACGACGGCGCTGACTCCTATCCAATGTATTTAGCGTAAAAGTAAAAAGTGGTATATTATATAGTATTAAAAGTTGTCACATCGAAAGTACTTTTAGCCTATATGAAACTATGCTAATATGCATCATGGCGGTTTCGTATACTTTTTATCCATCTCCATAGTTCATCGAAAGGGTATAAATTCCAACACTCCTTCCGCTACCGTCAATATTGCATGTTTCGCGTAGTTTTCAATGTAGCCTTCATATAATCATGCATAATCGAAAATATAACCATATACCACATCCTTCCAAATCATTTCAGACCAATTTGTCCTCTGAGTTCATCAATCTTGGGTACGGCAAAATTTTTTGTTAACAGATCCGCAACCATATCCACAGTCTCAACGTGCTCTGGGTGCACCCGACCTTTTTGCACATAGTTCTTTAAAAACTTGAAATTTACATCCACATGCTTTGTGCTCGCCGCACTGACCTCGCTCTGCAATTGTTTAATTGCGGCCATGTTGTCGATCTTTAGGACGATCGGTGTTTTTGCACTCCCACCGACCTCCTCGAAAATTTCACGCAATCCCAACACTTCCTTTCCACCTTCCGCTGCAGCCACAAACTCTGCTTCCGCCGTGGACAGCGCAACAGCACTCTGGTTTTTGCACTTCCACCCGGCGATGATTCCATTTACGAAAATTACGCTCGCACTCACGCTTTTTATATCCATCTTGTCTGCTGCGAAATCGGCGTCACTGTAGCCGACAATCCGAAACGGCAAGTGATCTCCCGTATCGTGATTTAGATGCAACTTCAGATTTTTTGTGCCTTTCGGATACCGTGCAATTCTTTTTGTCACTTTATAGTCCAGCAGTGTAGGCGCATGTGTACGTCGAGTATCCTTGTGCACTGCAAATGAGATATCCGGTCGTGTGCACCGATATCCATAACAGGCTACCCACCAATGATTGGAAACTCTTGACGCACGGTAGACTTCCATTTGCCTTTGTAGGCAGCAATTCGTCGAGACCGTTTTCTATCTCCATTTCCGCAATCGGCGTGCGAACCACATTCGCGTCCTGCAAACCGTGTTTTGTTCAACATTTCATCAATCGTAAATTCTTGGTCGATGGTGTATCCGACACTTGGATCACCTTCCACACGTATTCCCAGAAGTTTTTCCACATTTCCGAGATTTTTTAGCTCCAAGATCTTCATCTCATCAAAACACATTCTCGATTAACTTTTCACACGTTGCCGTGAAACAAGTCATCGACATACACCCCCACTAGGGTTTTGTCGTCTCCACAAACACGTATAAAAATACACGTGTCAGTTAGACACTCTACGAATCCAAGTCTGATCATAGTATCACGAAAATGTTCGTACCAGAGCCTCACAGCCTGCTTAAGGCCGTATAGATTCATTTGCAAATTCAAAACTAAATCTTTCTTCGTCTTCACTCCAAAAACTCTCAAACTTTCTTTCGAAATCTCCATCCCCTGCGGAATTTGCAGGTGTATCTCGTATCCACTTTCTGTGCCTGCTTTAGGGTATGCGCTTGGCACATCCCCGTGTCTAGCAAGCACATCCCACACCAGTGACATTATGAGGATCACCTTCATATTATTAAGCTCCATTACCGTGGAAAACGTAAACAAATAATCTTCACCGAGAATTTGTTGGTCGCCACGTGCGACCAGTCGTGCTTTGTACCTCTCCACTGTTCCTTCCGATTTTAATTTGGTCTGATAGACCCATTTTCGTCGGCAGAGGCTTTTTCCATCCACTTTTTTCGTCAAATTCCACGTTCCCAAATCAGTTAAAGCACGCAATTCTGCCTGTTCGGCCTCCGCCCATTTTTCCGATTGGCTTGAAGCATGTACCTCCTGGAAATTTCTTGGATCAGATAGGGCCGCAAATTTACCTTTTGTCTCATCTTCGACACTGGTCACGGCAAAGGCGAATAGCATATTCGCTTCAGGCACCCCATTTTCGTCCCTGGCTTCTGTTTGGTCTTCATTTGAAACTGGCACATGCCCCGAACCCCCTTCCAACGTTATACCCTTCTTCTTGGACTTTTTGAGCTTCTTTTTCTCTTCTTCGGCGGCAGCAGCTTTTGCAGTTTTCTTTACACTCCTGCTAGATTTTCTTGCTTCTAGCTTGTTTCCACGAAAACACGTATTCCCCTTTTTCTTTTGGGGTGATGCCTGCTCTGTGACCTCTTCAATCAATTCTGCTGCCTGTCCCTCATTTGTTTCTCCAATTTCAATTTCTTCTTTCCGCGATTTCTTCGTGACCACGTCATTTGATCGCTCGTCAAGCGTTTAAATGTTCGTCACGTGTCGAGTAGTTGCTAACAAAAGTATTTTGTAACCTTTTGTCTGGTCATTCTTCCCGAGAATTAGCGCACGCTCTGCATGCTTCCCAAGTGACTTATTTTTTGGATCCCTCCAAACCATACAGGGGGATCCAAAAATCACAATGTCGCCAACATTCACTTGTTTTTTCGTAAGTATTTGTATCGGCGGGGCTCTGCCTAGGTTGGCCCTGGTCGGATTGCGGTTGATTATGTAAGTTGCATACTCAGCCGCTTCCGTCCAGTACATCAGTGGCACACCTGACCCAAATATCATGCACCGAACCATGTTGAAAATGGTTCGGTTCACCCGCTCAGCTTTCCCATTAGACGCTGGGGTTACAGCTTCGGTAATCTGTCTGCGCACTCCCGTCCTTTGGCAGATTAAACGGATGTGGTGAAGGGGGGCACATTCATCGGAATTGCCCCAAACCGGCTGGTCCGGTGACCCCGGACCGCCGCGGCTCGTCGTGGGAGTCGGGCGCTCGAGCCAGTCCAGTACTATGCGAGGGAGCCGATCGACGAAGACATGGAGTTAGTGCAGTCCAAGCGGAGTGAGCCCCGTGACGTCCCGCCAAGCTGACAGACAGGTCAAGTGTTTCGACGAAATACGTCGGAACCGGTCGGAACGAAATTGAAGCTTTGATAACCGGTATGATTGGTCGGAATATAGCCTCTCCTATCCTTGAATTATCAAACATCTATTTTGATTGGACAGAATAGCGCATACAAATGTCATGAGGTGTCGGAACTTTAAAACGTCGCAGTCTTTTGGATCTTCGAGTGAACTGCCGATCAAGTGTCGACTGGCGCCACTATCCAAGATCCATAATTCCTTGTCCATTTTTTCAGACATCCTGGCACTTTCGCTCAGAATTTCACCCGTAGCTAGCACGAAACGACGTTAAGAGAGTGTATCGGAACGTCCCTTCTTGCCTGCTTTTACTGGGGTCATATTTTTTCAACAGTTTGGGGCAATTCCGATGAATGTGCCCCCCTTCACCACATCCGTAGCATACCCTTTCAGCTTTTGCACCACTTACTGCGTTTACGACAATTCTTGGCTGTCGCTTCGGCTTTCGCTCGAGAGTGTATCTGAACGTCCCTTCTTGCCTGCTTTTACTGGGGTCATATTTTTTCAACAGTTTGGGGCAATTCCGATTAATGTGCCCCCCTTCACCACATCCGTAGCATACCTTTTCAGCTTTTGCACCACTTACTGCGTTTACGACAATTCTTGGCTGTCGTTTCGTTTTTCGCTCGTCGTCCTCAAGCTCTGGCGCCCATGCCCCTAACTCTTGGGCATGCTGGACGTGGTCTTGCCTCATGGGGTTATACCTCACCATGGGTGCGACCTTCAGGCTTGGCGCAGCAAATTTAACGATGTTTTCAACGATCAATTTGTCTGGTAGCTCGCTCTCTCGCGCCAATGCCACCAGGTATAGAAGGTGCTCCGTCCAGGACCTTCTGGGGTCATTTTCCGCTGCAAACATAGCGGAGGCTTGGTGATGCAAAATATTAACTTTGAAGGCGTTATTCATGTGTTCCAATACCATAACTAACGACGGAGAGCACGCCCACCAAGCACCAATATTCGTTTGAAAATATCTTAGGGCCATGGCCTCGAGGTGCTCTCCCAATTTATTCACCTTTAACCGCTCGTTCCACTGGAAACCGGACGTCAGTTGCGCTACTTCCAGGGCCTCTAGGAACAGGTAAGACCATTGCTTGAAACCTGCTCCTAGGCCCTTGTAGGTTTCCACTCCAGTAAAGTTTGAATCGTTAGTTTCGTTAATTTTACACCAAACGGTACGCCAACATGCGGCGCGTTTGCATTTCCGGCAGGCATTCCTCCTGCTTGCGCCCGTTCGGCGGGAACACCTGCTTGCCCCATTGCGAAGTTTCCGGGTACACCTTGCCCGATTCCATCGTCACGGTTCAGGTCGTCCAAGGTCATACGACCGCCAAATGGTCCATGATTCCTCAGGCTGTCTCTGAACTCATTTGAGGAGTTCGATTGACCCAG
>MIQA02013472.1:0-13368 GCA_001887855.2 Sclerospora graminicola | reverse complement strand
TTAATTCAGTAAAAAACATACCAAATCCTAAAGGTATTATAACCCAACTTAATAAACTTAAAAAAAAAGTTAAAATTGGAGCAAATATAAATAAAATAACATCTGCATTACTAGGTAAAATGGTTTCTTTTACAAATAATTTAAGACCATCAGCCAATGGTTGTAATAATCCAAAGATACCTACAACATTGGGTCCTCTTCTTCTTTGAATAGAAGCTAATATTTTACGTTCAACTAAAGTAAAATAAGCCACAGCAATTAATAAAGGTAATACTAAAATTAAAAATTTTAAAATTGTGTAGATCATAATGATTTGGAATGATTTTTAATAATTTTATTTGAATTAATTAAAATTTTTGAATATTGTTCTAATATATTTGTATAATAATTATTTTTTATTAAAGAATTTAAAAAATTTATATTAATTTTTAAATGTTTTTTATTAAAACTAAAATTATAAATTATATTAATTTTATTTTTTAATAAATAAGGTAAAATATCTTTAATTTTTAAAAAAAAAGTTGAATTAAAATTGGATTGATTTTTATTTAATAAAAATTTATAAATATTTCTATAAATTGTAGAATCTTTTCGTTGTTCTGTAATTAAATTTAGAATTTGTTCATTTTTTTGAATAAATCCTTCTAAATTTATATATATTCCATTTTTTTCAAAAAAAGTTAAACCTGGTAAAATTAAATTCGAATTTTGTGCATCTTTGGTAAAATGATGTCCTTGATAAATAATAAAACTATTTTGTGGTATTTTTAATTTAGTTTGTAAATTAGTATTAAATAAATAATATAATTTTGAATTTTTTACTAAATTAGTTGATCTTGAAAAAGTGATTTCAAAAAAATTAATTAAAGTAGTTTGAGAGTTAAAAAAATTAATATTATTTTTAAAAATTGATAAATTTTTTAATTTTGATAAAAAAAAAAATCCATTTTTTTGATTTATAATATTTTGACCAATAATAATTAAAGGTTTTTTAGCTTTTTTTAAATCTTTACAAAATGAATGTTTTCCTAAAATAATATTTATTAAAGTTTGAAATGTTAATCCTAAATGTTTTATAGGGTAAGTAAAATTAGTTTTATTTCCTATATAAGCTATTTTAAAATTTCCTTTTTTTAAACGATTAATTAAATGAATATTTAAAATAGAACCTTCTTTACGTATATTACTATTAATTATTAAACAAAGATCTGATTCTTCAATCGATTTTAAAGTATTATTAAATAAAAAATTTGATGTTATATCAGAATTAATTTTAATATTTTGATTATTTAAAAAATTTTCATAATGAATATTTAAAATTCCTAATTTATTTAAAATTTTTTTTAATAAAAAAAGAGATTCTAAATCCGTTAAATTACCTATAATACTTTTAATATTAGAACTATCAATTGTTATTAATTTCTGATTGATTAAATTTAATGCCTGTAACCAAGAAATTTTATGAAATTTATTTTTGTTATCTTTTAATAAAGGATATTTTAACCTTTGATATTTTAAACTATCAAAACAATATCGTGTTTTATTAGATATCCATTCTTTATTAATATTAAAATTAGTTTTAGGTAAAATTCGTACAATTTCATTGTTAAAAATATCAATTTTAATATTTGAACCAATACTATCTAAAATATCAATACCTTCTTTTTTTTTAATTCCCAAGAACGCGCTTTAAAACTATAAGGTTTTGAAGTTAAAGCCCCTACTGGACATAAATCAACTAAATTACCTGAAAATTCAGAATTAAAAATTTTTGGATAATAAAAATTAATTTCTGTTTTATTACCACGACCTGTTGTTCCTAAATCATCAATGCCACAAATTTCATTTGCAAAACGAACACAACGAGTACAATGTATACATCGAGTCATAATAGTTTTAATAAAAGGACCACAATATTTATCTTCTACACTACGTTTATTAAAGAAAAATCGACTTCGATCTGAACCAAAAATCATCGTTTGATCTTGTAAATCACATTCAGAAGCTTGATCACAAATAGGACAATCCAATGGATGATTTATTAAAAGAAATTCTAATACACTTTCTCGAGCTTTTTGTACTAAAGGTGTATTTGTAAAAATTTTCATATTAGACATTAAAGGCATAGCACATGAAGCTATAGGTTTTGGTGAATTGTCGATTTCAACTAAACACATTCTACAGTTACCTGCAATTTGTAAATTTTCTTGAAAACAGAATTTAGGAATTTCAATTTTAAAATTATTACAAGCTTGTAATACTGTTAAATTTTTATTAACTTTTAATTTAATATTATTAATATATATTTCAATCATATATTTTACAAAACGTTATTAAAATATGAATTTATTTGCACTAAAAGAATATATTTTAAGTATAAAATATATTCTTTAAGAATTATCAAAGAAGGGATTTGAACCCTTAATGCTTTTATAAGCTTTACATTCTAAGTGTAACGTGTTTACCAATTTCACCACTTTGATAATGTATACCTACTATTGGATTTGAACCAATAACCCGTAAATGGGAACAGATTTTAAATCTATCGTGTTTACCAATTTCACCAAGTAGGCTTTATTTTTTAAAATAAATGAAAAAAAATAAAATAATAACCTATTTCCAATTACATTTTTTTGAATTAAAATATAATTTTTTTGTACTTTTAATTTCTTTTTTTTATCTTTTTATAATTTCATATTATTTTTCTGATCAATTAATATATTTATTAGTTAATAATTTACTTAATAAAAATATGTTAAAATATTTTATTTTTACAAATATTACTGAAATTTTTATTACTAATATTCTTATAGCAACTTTTATATCTTTTTTTATAATAATTCAATTAACTATTTTATTAATTTGGTTTTTTTTAGCAAAAGGTTTATATAAATTTGAAAATTTTATATTTTTTAAATTTTATATTTTATATTTACTTTTTAATTTATTTATAATACAATTAGTTTTTCTAAATATTATTCCTAATATTTGGAATTTTTTATTAAATTTAAATTTTTCAAATTTATATTTGTTAACTATTTATTTTGAACCAAAAATTAATAATTATTTTAATTTTATTTTTTATTTATTTATTTATATATTTATAATATTTATTTATTTATTTTTTCTTTTTTTTTTAATTATTAATGAATTTTTTCATATTAAAACAATTATTAATTTTAGAAAATTTTTTTATTTAAAAATACTTTTATTAAGCACTTTAATTACACCTCCAGATATAATAAACTTTTTATACATTTATTTAATATTTATATTAATTTTTGAAATATTTATATATATTTTAATATATTTAAATAAATATAAATTAAATAATTTTTTTAATAAAATTTAATTTAAAATTTTTATTTATTTTGGGTTTAGTTTTTTTTAATTGAAAAATTTTTAAATTTATTTGATAATTTTTTAAATACTTAATAGATGTTATTTTTAAAGAAGATCCATTTGTCAAGATAATTTTATTTTTATAGGTAAAAAATTTTTTATTTTTATGCATATATTATATATTATAATTTAACTTTTGGCTAGATAACATAAAGGTAATGTAAAGGACTGCAAATCCTTGAATGACGGTTCGAATCCGTCTCTAGCTTTTTAAAGGATAGAGTGGGATTCGAACCCACGGTATTATTATATACTTCAGTTTTCAAGACTGACACCTTAAACCACTCGATCATCTATCCATGATAAAAATTTAACGTCTCTTTTTTTTTTTTAATTTACAACCATTAAAAGGTTTTGTTGTTTTATCAAAAATATATTTTACTTTTACTTGTTTTCTATTTAATTTTTTTAAAATATTATATCTACCTAAACCTGTACCATGTAAATAAATTTTTAATTTTTTTATATTTTTTAAATATAAATATTTATTAATTTTATAAACAATTAATTGAACATTATATGGTGTATTTTTTTTAAATCTTGTTTTTTTTAATGATTTTGTAGACCATTGTTGTAAAAGATTTCCATTATATTTTGTTAAACTAATAATAGTATTTTTAAAATTTGCAATAACATGTAAATTAGCTAAAATTAATGGATTTTTTTTTTTAATTTTATTTTTTTTTTTATATTTATTTTTAAAATTATATTTAAATTTATTTTTATTCATAGAATAATTAATTTTATTTTTTTTTCTTAATTAATTTTTTTTTATTTTTAAATGAACGTTTATTCCGTGAAAAACGTTTTTGAATAAAAATATTTTGTAATTTTTTTGAAGTTCGAGCATTTGTATGTGTACGTTGTCCTCTAACAGGTAATCCTTGACTTCGTCTAACCCCTCTATTACTTTTAATTTCTAATAATTCATTTAATCTTTCAGTTTTTGATTTTTTTAAAAGATGCTCAATTTTTAAATTTTTATTAATATAAGTAATAAGTCGGTTTACGTGGTTGTTTTTAAGTTTATTAAGGGTGATTTGAGGATTAATTCCAATATTTTTACAAATTTTTTTTGCTTGAAATTTATTGATTCCGTATAATATAGTTAATGCATATAAAATATTTTTTGAATCAGAAATTATTTTATTAAAAATATATAACATAATAGATTTTATCTATATACCATACAAAATGATAGAAAAAAAAATAAATCCCATAACACCATCACAACGTCAAACATTTTTATTAAAAAAAAATAATTTAACTCAAACTTTTAAAATCAAATCATTAACAAAAGGTTTTCAACGTGCAAATGGTAAAAATAATCAAGGTAAAATAACTATAAAACATCGAGGTGGTGGACATAAACGTTTATATCGAATCATTAATTTCAATAGATCAAAAAATATTGAAGGTTATGTAATTAAAATTTTATATGATCCTAATCGTTCTGCAAATATTGCTTATATTAAAAATAATTTTCAATCTTATTTAATTTTAGCACCCGAAGGATTAAAGATTAATCAATATATTAAAAGTTCATTAGATGCTGATTTAAAAATAGGTAATGCTTTACCTTTACAAAATATTCCTATTGGAAGTTTAATACATAATATTAGTTTATATCCCCAATCAAAAGGGAAATTAATAAGAAGTGCTGGTACTTCTGCACAATTAATTCAGAAAATTGATAATAAATATGCTCGAATTAGATTAAATTCGGGTGAATTAAAATTAATTTTATTAACTTGTTATGCTACATTAGGGACCGTGTCTAATATTAATCATAAAAAAATTAAATTAGGAAAAGCTGGTCGTTCCCGTTGGTTAAATAAACGACCTGTTGTAAGAGGGGTTGCTAAAAATCCAGTAGACCATCCTCATGGTGGTGGTGAAGGAAAAACAAGTGGTGGACGACCTTCTGTAACACCTCAAGGTAAAATAACAAAAGGGAAACCTACACGTAAAAAAAAAAAAATTAATTATTCAATAAAATATGTCAAGAAGTAAATATAAAGGTCCATTTTTCAAAGTTAATTTTTTAAAAAAAAAAAAATGGATGAAAATAACTAATAAAAATTTAACTATATTACCGGAATATGTTAATTATTCTGTAAGTGTTTACAATGGAAAAATTTTTATTAATTTAAAAATAAATGATAAAATGATTGGTTTTAAATTTGGTGAATTTATTAATACACGTAAAAAACATATATATAAAAAAAAAAAAATAAATTATGGGTCAAAAAAGTATACCAGTTAGTTTAAGATTAAATAAAAAAAAGAATTGGAATTCGAAATGGATTGTTGCTAATAATGAGTATTCCGGTTTATTACATTTTGATTTAGAAATAAAAAAATATTTTCAAAATATTTTTAATTATAAAAATTTAAAATTAATTGATATTAAAATTATAAAAATATCAAATAATATAAATATATATATTTATATTCAAAAAAATGCAAAAAAATATTATAAATTATCTTTTAATAAAATAATACATCATTTCAATTTATATTATCCAAATAATAATATAAAAATATTTATTAAAAATATTTATTTTTTTGAATTTATTAATTTAAGACAACATTTAAAAAAGATTTTTATTCGAATAAAAAAAAATAATCGAATTAATAAAAATATCAAAAAAATGATTTATAATTTTAGTTATGCACTTTATACTAAAAATATTAATATAATAACATTTTATATTAAACAAACATTAGAACGAAAAAAAACACATAAAAAATTTATAAATAATATTAATAATATGCTTAATGAATTTTTTAAAATATTTTCTAATTTTGTTGGATATCGTTTACAATTTAAAGGTCGTTTAAATAAATCAAAACGTAAAAAAAAACTAATGTTTCAAAAAGGTAAAATTCCTTTAAATACATTAAAATATAATATAAAATATCATTTTAATGAATTTAAAACACCATCAGGTATTTGTAGTATTAAATTATGGATTTTTTTTAAACCCTTAAAAAAGACAATTAATTTTAAATTAAAAAAACAAATATTTTTACAGAAAAGAAAAAAATTTTTTAATTATGCTATTCCCAAAAAAAACTAAGTATAAAAAACAATTTAAAGGTAAAGTTATAGGTAAAACAATAAAAGGTAGTAAAATTATTTACGGTAAATATGCAATTAAAGTATCAGAAGAATCCCGTTTAACTTCAAAACAAATTGAAGCAACACGTAAAATAATCATTCGAAAAATGAAAAAATTAGGATTTCTTTGGATCCGAATTTTTCCGGATATACCTATAACAACAAAACCTACAGAAAATCGTATGGGTAAAGGAAAAGGAAATGTTTCATTTTGGGTTGCTAAAGTTAAAAAAGGTCAAATTTTATATGAGATTAGTGGTATTTCGTTAGAAAATGCAAAAAAAGTTCTTAAAGCAGGATCTAATAAATTGCCTGTTAAAACAAAATTTATTTATAAATAATAAGGCTTATAGTTTAATTGGTTAGAGCATACCGCTCATAACGGTATAGTTGTAGGTTCAAATCCTACTAAGCCTAATTAATAATTTTAAATGAAGAAATTAAAAAAACAAAAACTTAATAATTTATTAAAATATTCACAATTTTTAAAAAATAATTATTTAAAAAATAATAAATTTAAATTAAAAAATATTTTATTTAATGATCAAATTTTATATAAAAATCCAATTTTAGAAGCATCTATAATTGAATTCAATAATTATGAAAATATTTATTTACCATTTACTTTGATAAAAATAAGTGAAATTTCAACAATAGATTTAAAATATAAAAATATTTTATTATTTAATTATGATTTAACTTATAATATATTAAAACAATTTAATAAAATAATGTTTCCATATGCTATAAATCCTAAAAATACTTCAATTAAAGGTCGTGTATTAGGTGGAACTCGAAGAAATAAAAAAATACTTATTTCTATTTTAGGTTATATTTTTACAATGAAACCTAAAAAATTACATATTGCGTTGGATTTTCGAAAAAGATTTTATTTTAATAAATATAATAAAAAAGGACTTTATAAAAAAAAAATTAATGCAACACAATTAATTAATTGTTATAAATTTAAATATTTAAATTTTAAAATTAATAATACATTTAATAAAAAAACTAATAATTTCAAAAAAAAACAATTATCAAGACTTTCTTATGTTCGATTTATTTTAAAATTTTTAAAAATTAAAAAAAGAAGAAAAAATAAACATTTTTTCAAGAAAAAACAAGTGTTCTTTCAAAGAAAAAATATGTTGAAAAAAAAGAAATAATATTAAATTATGCCACAATTTGATCAATTTTCATTTTTAGATCAAGTTTCTTGTTTTTTGGTTTTTTTCTTTTTTTTTTATATTATTCTTACTTATTTTTTTTTACCTCAAATTTGTTATAATTTGAAATTTAGAAAAAAAAAATTAATTTTTGATAATAAAAAAAAAAATCAAATTAATTTTGAAAAAAAGAATTTTTTTTTTTTTTTTAATAATTTTTATACAACTTTTTGTTCTACTTTTGAATTATCTATTTCCAAAAAATTATCAATACATAAAAAAAAAGAAAAAACCAAAAAACAAGAAACTCCGATTATTCATAATTTATTAAAACAAAAAATTAATTTTTTTTTGAATCAAAGATTTTTATTATTTAAAAAAATTTTTATTTTAAATTAATTTTTAAATAAATGTATAGCTCAGTTGGTAGAGCACTGGACTTTTAATCCAATGGTCTTGGGTTCGAATCCCAATACATTTATTGGGGATATATTTCAATAGGTAGAAAATATGTTTTGCAAATATAAGGTTATCGGTTCGAATCCGATTATCTCCATATTGATTTTAATTATATAATTTTATGCAAAAAAAAAAAAAAAAAATATTAAACAGCGTTATTTATTTAAAAATTTTGAAAAAAATAGATTAACATTAAAAATTCTTTCAAAAAATTTAAATATTAAAAAAGATTTACGATGGAAATTACAACAAAAATGGTTTTTTTTTCATCAAAATTCTTCTATTACTCGAATTAAAAATTTATGTATTTTAACTGGACGTTCTAAAAGTATTTATCGTTTATTTAAAATTTCAAGAATTCAATTACGTAAATTAGCCTCAAAAGGTTTATTACCCGGTGTTTCAAAATATAGTTGGTAAATTTTATTATGATGATTGTAACAGATACTCTTTCAAATTTATTTTCACAAATAAAAAATGGTTATTTAGCCAAAAAGTCAAAAATTATACAAAACAAATCAAAACAAAGTATAAATATTCTAAATATTTTAACTCATGAAGGATTTATAAAAAGTTATAAAATAAATTCCAAAAATAAATTAAATATATATTTAAAATATAAAAAAAATAAAGCAGTTGTAACACATATCAAACGTTTATCAAAACCTGGAAAACGTTTATATATAACTAATAAAGATTTATATAAAAAAAAAACAGGTTTTTATCTTATTTCAACATCTTTAGGTATTTTAACTGATTTACAGGCTAAAAAATTAAATGTTGGTGGTGAATTAATTTGTCAAATTTTTTAAAATTATGATTCAAATATTAAAAACAGATGTGAAATTAAAAAATAAAATTTTTTTTAAAAGTTCGTTAATAAATATTCAACTTTTTTTTATAGATCAAAGTTTTATTTTTCCAAATAATATAAAAATTTTTAATAAAAATGAAATAATTTTTTTTGAAACATCTTTAGGATTATTATCATTATCATTAATGAATAATATATATTGTTTTATTAAAAAAAATAAATTATTAATTAATTATAATATAATTAAAAATAAAAAAAGTATTTTAAATTTATATAATAAATTAATTAAAATAAAAATAAAAGGTGTTTTACGTGGTTTTAAAATTAGTTTATTTTTAAAAGGTATAGGTTTTAAAGCTTTTATTAAAAATAATAATTTAATTTTAAAATTAGGATTTAGTCATGATATTATTATATCAATTCCTTCTAATATCAAAATTATTAATCAATCAAATATGTTAATTTTTAGTAGTATTGATTATATATTTTTAAACCAATTTGTTTATTATATTAAAAATCATAAACAACCTGAACCTTATAAAGGGAAAGGTTTATTATTAAAAAATGAAAAATTTTTTCAAAAAGAAGGAAAAAAAAGTAAAAAATAATTAAATATGATAAAAAAAAAAAAAAATAATAACATTTTATTAAATTTATTATTTAAATCAAAAAACATGTATGGAGATTTATTAATTTATACAAATAAAGAAATATTACCATTTATTTATGGTAATAGATATGATCATACTATAATTAATTTAAAAAATGTTTCTTTTTTTTTAAAACGTATTTTTAAATTAATAAAATATACAATAAAAAAAAAAGAAAAAATTTTAATAATTGGTAATTCAAATGAAATTAAATTTTTATTTACAACCGCATTTAAAAAAAAACATTCTAATATTATTTTTTTTACTAATGACTGGATAAATGGATTAATTACTAATAAAATTAGAAATACAACATTTAATAAAATAATTCATTATTTAATTAAAGAACATGAAATCAAATTAATTTTAATAATTAAAAGTTCAGTTAAGGATACTTTTTTAAATCAAGAAATTTCAACTTTAAAAATTCCAATAATTTCATTAATTAATACAAGTCAAACTATGAAAAATATTAATTATCCTATTGTAACAAATTCAAAAAATATTCAATCAATATATATTTTAATGTATTTATTACGTAAAATGTTTTAATAAATAATATGAATAAATTAAAACCAAGAAATAAAATATGTTTTCAAAATAATAAAAACATTCATATAAATTTAAAATTATTAAAATTAAGATCAAAAAAATGGAATATATTTAAAAGAAAATTACGATATAAAAAAGAAATTAAACCTGAAAAACGTAAAAAATTTTTTCAAAAAAGATTATTTGAAAAACAACAATTTAGAAATTTTTATGGATGTATTCATGAATATCAATTAAAAAATATATTTAAAAAATTATCAAAAAAAGATAATAAAATAAATATATTTCAAAAATTTATTATAATGTTAGAAAGTCGTTTAGATATTAATTTAGTAAGATTAAAATTAGTAAAAACTATTTTTCAAGCAAAACAATTAATTAATCATAAAAAAGTTCAAATTAATAATAAAATTATAAGTAAACCTAATTTTATATTAAAAAAGGGGGATATCGTTTTTATTATAAAAAATTATAAATATGCAAAAAAAAAAAAAAAATTATGACCAAAAAAAATTTATTAATAAAAATTATGACCAAAAAAAATTTATTAATAAAAATTATGACCAAAAAAAATTTATTAATAAAAATTATGACCAAAAAAAATTTATTAATAAAAATTTGACCAAAAAAAATTTATTAATAAAAATTATGACCAAAAAAAATTTATTAATAAAAATTATGACCAAAAAAAATTTATTAATAAAAATTATGACCAAAAAAAATTTATTAATAAAAATTTTAAAATTAATAAACCTTATTTTAATAAAAAAAAAAAAAAATATTATTTTCGAAAGAAAAAAGATATTTATTATTTTTTAGGTGAAAAAAGACCAAAAAAACCCTTAACAACTGAATATTTATATAGAAATAAAAAAATAAAAAAAGGTATTTTTTTTAAAGAACCTACTTTTAAAGCAATTTTATATCCTTTTCATTTAAATTTAAAATTAATTAATGAATATTTAAAAAAAAAATAAAAATTCAATTTATTTCAATGGTTTAAGTATAAATAAATAGTAATAATAAAAGCATTAAATGAATGCCTTGGCATTAATTTTATTTTTAGGACGTAAAAAATGCGAAAAGCTATATTAAATAATATATTATTTCGAAATATAGATTTCCTAAAGAAAACTTTTTCTTTGTGAAAATTTTAAAAATAGTGAATTGAAATATCTAAGTAACTATTAAAAAAATCAAACGAGATTCTGTAAGTAATGACGAATGAAAATGGAAATTAGGTTTATAAAAATCAATTAAATTATTTGAAAAATTTTGAAAAATTTACTAAAAAAGGTGAAAGTCCTGTAGAATAATTTTTTTTTATAATAGTAAAAAGAGGTATGTGTAATCTTTTTTGAATATTGGGGAACCACCCTCAAAACCTTTTAAAAATTAATGATCGATAGTGAACAAGTACTGTAAAGGAAAGGTGAAAAAAAACTTTTGAGTTTGAAATAATTCTGAAATTTAATGTTAATAATCAATTGGAACTTTTAAAAAAAGTGACAGTGTACCTTTTGCATAATGGGCCAGCAAGTTTATTGTTATAGCAAGCTTAATTTAATAAAGTAGGCGTAGATAAATCAAGTTTTAAAAAGCTGTAAGTTATATAAATAAGACCCGAAACTGAGTGATCTAATTATGAACAGATTGAAAAATAGGTAAAACTATTTGAAGGATCGAACTCACATATGTGGCAAAATATGGAGATGATTTGTGATTAGGAGTGAAAGGCTAATCAAACTCAGAGATAGCTGGTTTTCCGCGAAATCTATTGAAGTAGAGCATTTAAAATCTTTTTTTGGGGTAGAGCACTCATTGAGCTAAGGGGCTTAAAAACTTACTAAATTCTTGGAAACTCCGAATACAAAAAAACGTTATTTAAATAGACAGACATTAGGCGCTAAGGTCTTTTGTCAAGAGGGAAACAGCCCAGATTGATCGCTAAGGTCTCTAAATAATATTCTAAGTGAAAAAGGAAGTAAAAAAATAATGACAACCAGTAGGTAGGCTTGGAAGCAGCCATCCTTTAAAGAAAGCGTAATAGCTCATTGGTCTAGTTTTTTTGCGCCTAAAATGTATCGAGACTTAAGAAATTTACCGAAGCGGCAAGTTTTATGAAAAAATAAAACGGTAGCGGAACATTCTGTAAATTAATAAAGATATATTGTGAAATATATTGAAGATATCAGAAAAGAAAATGCTGGCATTAGTAACAAAAAATAATGACTATTAATCATTATCACCGTAAATCCAAGGGTTTCTATGTTAAAATGAATTCTATAGAGTGAAACGGCCCCTAAGAAAGATTTGACGAAAGCAAATTTTGATGGGATAATTTTTAAATTAAATTTTTTAAAAAAAGTGACAAAAATTTTAAATTTTTCAGGAAATAGCTTTTTTAATTAAAAACCGTACCCTAAACCGACACAGGTGGATAGGTCGAGTAGACTAAGGTGAATGAGAGAACTATGTTGAAGGAACTCGGCAAAATGACTTTGTAACTTCGGGATAAAAAGTACCTAATTTAACTAATTAGGTGGCACAGAATAGGGGGTTGCGACTGTTTAATAAAAACTTAGGACTCTGCTAAATGGTAACATGATGTATAGGGTCTGACACCTGCCCGGTGCTGGAAGATTAAAAGGAAATGTTTACGCATTGAATGGAAGTCCCAGTAAACGGCGGCCGTAACTCTGACGGTCCTAAGGTAGCGAAATTCCTTGTCGGGTAAGTTCCGACCTGCATGAATGGTGTAACGACATCCCCGCTGTCTCCAACATTGACTCAGTGAATTTGAAATATCCGTGAAGATGCGGATTTTCTATAGTTAGACGGAAAGACCCCGTGAACCTTTACTACATCTTTATATGGTTATTTTATCTAATATGTGTAGTATAAGTGGTAATCGTTTAGACCTTTACGCTAGTAAATTGTTTAGATATCTTTGAAATACCACTCTTATTAAAATAAATAACTAATATTTTTTAAATAGACAGTGTATGGTTGGTAGTTTGACTGGGGCGGTCACCTCCTAAAGAGTAACGGAGGTGTACAAAGGTAAGCTCAAATTGGATAATTTTATCAATTGTAGAGTATAATGGTAAAAGCTTGCTTGACTGTAAGATAGACATATCAAACAGGGACGAAAGTCGGTCATAGTGATCCGATAATTCTTTGTGGAAAGATTATCGCTCA
>MIQA02013465.1:0-13779 GCA_001887855.2 Sclerospora graminicola | reverse complement strand
TTGATCTTAATGCCCTGCACCAAGTTATCTCTTTCCATCTTACGAAGTAGCTCCATCCCCATATGGTTGATACGCCACGTCTCCATGTTAGCCTCTGCCTTTCTTGCTTTCTTGCTTGCACTCTTAGTTTCTTCAATGGTTGTCGTAACGCCATACGTTCCCATTGGTATACGGGCAGGATGAGGGGAGAACATGCGGTAGATAAATTATCTTGAATGCCACGGAGTCCCTACTCCATTCTCTCTTCAAGCAGCATACCTTCTGGTTGCGTGAGATTAGCATTCGAAAGCCTCGCTCTTGCATTAGGTCCAGCGACATCAAGTTGACTCGTGCCCCTGGCACATACCATACGTTCTGCAAAATACAGCGATTCAATGTGTTACCATCTTGCATCATGATCGCCACGCTTCCTTTATCTTTTACGGTGACATGCGAACCGTTCATCATCACTAGCTGTCTTTCTTCAACCTCTTGAAGGTGCGTAAAACAATCGCGTACGCCACATAGATGTACTTGGCTTCCACGGTCTAGCTTTCACTCGATTATGTCTTTTGGTGTTTCCTCCACGTCGGTCGTAACCAGAGTACAAAGTCTTGTTGTCTTCTATGGTTTGGTTGGCTGTTACCTCGTCATTCTTGTCTTGGACGGCTATTGGCACGTGCTTCATATCTTGAATGGTTGTTGCCACGATCTTCATTTCTTTGACGACCATTGCCACGACCACCTCTGTATTTCCACGGCTTCGGCTTATAGTTCTGCTTCTATAACGTGAGCGCCCTCTTTGTCCTTGCGCTTCAACACGTCTTCCATCAGTGCAGTCGCGTGCCCAGTGTCCACGTTCATTGCATACGCGGCAGTAGATTCGCCTTATCGCTTCCTCAATATTTCGATGAGTACTTGTACTTCTCATGCTTGGTCCATGGCCCGCCCTGCGTGCCTCGACATTGTTTACTTGTAGTGCGACCCCGCGCACTCCATCACGTCGTTGACCAGTATAGTCGTGCATCCTTTCTGCTTGAAATAGTCGATTTCCTTTTTGATCCAGCGTTAATTCTGCGCCAGGATTCAGCGCCTATATTCTTGAGTACTCGTTACCCAATTCAGGATACACACTCGCTGCTCTTGTAAGTAGTATCTCGCCAAACTTTTCATCCGATATTGGGGCACCAACTTTCTCTAGTTCCACGGTAAGCTCCACCATGTCGTTGATGTAGTCTTCCATACGTTGGTTGTTCCGCAACTCCGTACTCAGCATCTCTTGTAGAACGCCAAGCTTGTTTCGCGGCGGTATCCCATCTACTTCGTCTAGTATCGCATTGTACAGCAGATGCGCCTGTCCTGTCTCGATCGTTGTTCAACCTTAGTGCGAGATTCGCGCTTAGTGAGTCCACGAGAAACAAATGCGCCTTCTTGTTGCGTATGTCCCAGCGTCGCTCAGCATTACTGTTCCTCATATCTTCGAATCTTTCGCGGCCTTCCACAAGCGCTAACACCCTTGCGCGGCAAACTTCGCCCTGATCTTTAACTTCCACATTGCGCAGTCGTCGGCGCCCGTTAACTCTGGTACACGGATGTCTCTGCTTGGGTCCTTAATCACCATTTGTTCTTCGTCTTCAGTCGGGTGGTGAAGTGCTTGGTATTTGGCGTAGGATGTAGAGATGTCTGTTTTCACCTTGAACCTTTCTTCTTGTTTCCGAAATGCGACAATGTCGAATGGGGTGGATCCAGTTATGTTTCTTTTTCTTCTGCTGGTTGTTCTCTGGGTTCGGGTCTGACCCGCGGTTCTGACCAATCAGCATCACCGGTTGTTGGGCTCATAACCTGTTGGGTTTTGTCACTCGCTGTATCCATGTCACTTTAGTGACTTCAAATGTGTAAGTTCTTAAGTAGTAATAGTAATTATACTACTAATAGTAAAGCAGAGCTACCTGCTATTACTATGCACCTCTACAGTCTATTCTGTAGGACAGTGAAAGTGTTAACCCCGTTACGGTCGGTGCCTGAATGGCCCCGGGGACTCAAGGTGAGGTGTGTAGCGCCCTGCGCTTCACCTGTGAGAATGTCAACTGACACCTCACCTTGTACGCCCTACGTTATATTAGTTAAACATGAATATAATATGCATATACAAATATCTAAATATATGTTGAAGTTGAAGTTGCCTTTAACTTCATAACCGCCCTGCGGTAGACGCCCTGCGTCTGGTTGCTCTGCATCCCAATGTATATGTAACCGCCCCGCGGTAGACGCCCTGCGGTAGACGCCCTGCGGTAGACGCCCTGCGTCTGGATGCCCTGCATCCTTTCTTTTCATAGTAATCGCCCTGCGGTTGACGCCCTGCGTCGCCCCTACTTGACGTCCCTGCGTCTTGGGTGTCTTTCCTTTTCATAGTAACCTTTCAGCAACTTGGTCGCTCATCCGGTATCCGGATATCTGACAAAAATGGAAGCATTAAAGCATATGAACTCCATAAAAAGCACATTCAGAGGAAATGTTGGTCTAATAACATTCCTTAATTTAAAACTTAGCTCTTAGCTCTTGTATTTTTGGTGACTACACCGCCTAAGTCTATAATTTGATTGCATGATAAGCACCAAGAAATTAGCCTGATGCAGATCAATGAAGAGAAGATGGTGTCAGCCTTGAGGAGAAATCATTGCACTCCGTTGTGCTGCAAAGACTGTTAAAGATGACGGTCTTGTTGTGCGCACGCCACACAGACTTCAATATTTACGGTACATTGTACCTACGTTATGGTACAGAAAGTGTACCAGGGGAGAGGGGTGTACCCAGTCACTTAATACAAATCACTATAAATAATCGGGAAGCTCACGTATTGTCCTTCCAATAGCATCTTCGCGGAGGAGCCAACTGTGGGGTGGTGCTTGTGGATTCTGCTGAATTTTAGCCTTTGTCTTCGTCATTATATTTCCACGTAATGTATCCGCGCTATATCTGCTCCCACTAATGTGAACGTAATCTCCACGTTCACTTAACTCCACTACTACATTTGTAGACAGTAAAAAATATGTGCTTGATGACACTTGAATAAAGTATGCGAGAAAATTCTCCCAAAAAAAATCTCCTGTTGCAAGGGAGAAAAATGTAAAAGTGAATTATATTTAATTAGGACTAAATATAGTTAACCTAAAAATATGTTATTTGATACTACCTATTTTAACTTTTGGTCCAAGGCGCAACTTCAAACATAACAATGTAAGACTTGCTGCTAGCACTACAGTCGTTGCATTTTAACAGGTTCTACGAGTGATACTGTGCCGTGTAGTTACACCATCCAAGGACTTACCCTCGGCACCGTGTAATATACCCGTGCAGCAGCGAGAAACGCACTGAGGTATGGTCCACGACGACTGATAGCGCCTATTTCGTTTTTTACCCTATCGAGCACCGCCAGGGCCCCAGATCACCGTTTAACTCCATTGTTGACACTCGCCGGGGCTTCGTCCTTGCTTATTACCACCGTACGTCGCCGTTGGTTTCAAATCACAGCACGCTACTGCTTGAACACTTAAGTGGTCAGACGATTTAAGAATTTGCTCTCATTTACTTTCATTAATTATACCGATAATTAATTTTAGGATTACACCCCCTGCCAACCTAGAACCAGTTGAAGTGTACATCGAGGGTCAGGGGGAGTCGGACTCCACAACGAAGCGTGTACAAGACACGGATATACGACCTACAAGAAAAAGGAAGCCTAAATCGAAGGACAAGGACTATGTGCAAGTGTATCATGTGACATCCAAGAGGGAAAGGAAGCAGAAGCTAGCGCAGGGTGCATATGAGGGCTCTAAATCAGTGACACAGCCAAAAGACAAGCTTCTTGCAGATGAAATCAAGGTACCACAGACCTACAAGCAGGGCAGCAAGATAAACCATCTCGCTGAATCGGTTTACAAATACTACGATTCCGGTCTTCCGACTATTGTCGGGCGGAAAACCGAAGATAAAGTTCATTGAAATGGACTTCCGACACTAATTCCCAGAGTTCCTTCGCGCTTGCGTGCATCGTTACCGATTGCACGATGGTCTGCTGCTTTACAGCACCGACCAACAAGATGTTAGTCGCATCGTCGTTCCAAACGACAATGATCTCAAACATCAGATACTTTTTGAGTATCATGATGGACCGATCTCGGGGCTTCAAGGTCGAGAGAAGACATATGCTTCTCTCGCATGGGATTTCTACTGGCTTAACCAGTATAAATGGGTGCACAAGTACGTACGCGCTTGCGAGATTTGCCAGCGCGTAAAGCCTGCGCATTCTGCGCAGTCTCCCCTCTAATCTCTGTCAGTTCCGACAGCATCAACAGACGGGTTTCCTCGCCTTGTACGCTCGGCGTACCTGTCGTACAAGTGACGACGACAGCGCAGTGCAACGTATTGCGTTTGTACTGATTGCCTCCGTTGCAGACGGTTTCGTCTCGTAATGGGGGCGTCGTGATAGCGCATCCGCTATCACGTTCAACTTTCCCGGTTTGTATTCAACCGTGAAGTTGTATTCAGCAAAGAATGATAGCCAACGTGCCATTCTTTGGGAGATGTGTGGTGAATTCACGGCCGTGCGTAACGACGCATGGTCCGTGTAAACCACAAACGGTCTATCTCCTAAGAGATAGATCCGAAACTTTGCCAGTGCATACTTCATGGCAAGGAGTTCCTTGTCATGCACTGGATAGTTGCGCTCGGCTGGGCGCAACTGACGCGATTGGTAAAATATTACGCGATCACGATCATCGTGATCGCGCTGCATCAAGGCGCAGCCGATGGCGAAATCGCTCGCGTCGCAAACGACGTGAAACGGTCGCTCGTTATCGGCTATCGCCAAGACGGGAGCTTCAGTCAAGCTACGCTTGACTGCATCAAATGCATCTTGGCACTGGGTATCCCAATGCCATTCGACATCTTTCTTAAGTAATTGAGAAAGAGGTCGAATTAAACCGGCATAATTGCACGAATATTTGTGCAAGTATGTCGCCAACCCAAGGAACTTTCGAAGTTCCTTGACGTTGTTTGGCGTAGGCCATTCAACGATCACCCTGAACTTTTCCGGATCAAGGCTCACTCCGTTCTTGCCCACAAGGCAGCCAAGAACGGGTATCTCAGGTGTACCAAAGGTGTACTTCTTTAAATTTGCATAGAGCTTGAGCTTACGCATAAGCTCTAACACCTGACGTAAATGTTCTTTATGAATATCTACATCAGTCTTATCATGTTCGGCCTTACTGTGGATGAACACGTCGTCAAAATAGCTCGGTGCGAATACTCGCACCGGGGGCGCAATAGATGCGTGACGCATCTATTGAAGGTGGCAGGGGCATTTCGAAGCCCCTGTGGCATCACAAGCCACTCCCAAAGCATACCGCTTGGAGTGCTTACAGCCGTGAGAGGGATATCCTTCTCACGCATAAGGATTTGGTAGAAACCATCCCTCAAGTCGAGAGCACTGAAAACGGTGCTCCCGCTCATGCCATCAATGATGACATCTTTCCGCGGTATCGGCGTCTGCGCCGGTACCGTGGCTGCGTTCAGCTTATTAAAAGCATGAACGATTCTCCACCCACCAGTGGATTTCTTTACGCAAAAGGTGGGACTGGAGTGCGGTGAGGTAGACTCCCGCACATGTCCCACCTTACGACGAGTTTTGAGGAACTCGTCGTTCGCCTTGGCCTGGTCACGCGGTAATGGCCATTGCCGAGTGACACAGTACTCGTGCCAGGCACGAGGTCGATTTCATGTTTAGTCCCCTTATCCTTAGGGAGCTCACAAGGTACTTCTTGTGGGAATACGTCAGCGTATTCCCAAAGTACCTCATAGTATGGAGATGTCGCTTTAAGCGAATCCCAGCTCTGCGCTTCAAAGCGCTGAACTTTGGTTTGTTCATTGGGAACAGTCTCGTTCTCAATGTCATCTACCTGCAATGTGGATATTCGTTGACGAATATCCACAACAGCGTCTTTTGCAACGATGACACAAATCGGATCGATCTGGTCATCGTGCAAATTCTTCACGAACTTCTTCCAGCTCAAGGCTGGAAGAGCCATCGCCTCCGAACCTAAGTTTGGGGAATTATCGAGTGTTAGAGACTGGGTAGCTACGTTTATCGTCTCGACGGACTCGTCCACATGATCAGACGCGCTCGTCTGATCTATTGCCTGTTCTGCGGCACAATGATTGTTTTCACTCGTGCGCAAGGCTTCATCAACATGGTGACCACTGTCTACCATGGGTTCTTCATGCTCACGACTGCTCTCAGTCGTGAGTTCCTCGTCTTCAACACGGGAATCACTCTCGTCCGTGTCGGTATCTTCGCTTTCACGGTGGGTGTTTCCCACCGTGTATGAATTCTCCTCACCACGACCATCGTAGGTCGTGGTTAATTCAACACGGGGGTGTTGAATTTTTTTGTCACCCGTGTCGCACACGTTACCAACACGCAACGACTCTTCTGTTGCGTGTACAAGTCCCACTGGACTCTTATCAGCACATGTTTCTTCCGCTGAAAGTGTCAGATCAGACGTGATGTCATCGCTACCCACCAGACTGTCTGACGCTGCGGTTGTATCATTAGATACAGCCGGATTACTGTGAGTCCGCCGCAGTCGATCGACAGGTTTACCCAGTCGATCGTTGGTTTATGCTTGGACATCCAAGATATGCCTAAGATAACATCGAACTTTTCGCCAAGATCCAGGACGATGTATTTGTCCTCGAACGACATTTCGTCCAATTCGAAGCGTGTGTGAATCGCAAAAATTGGTATAGTCACGGTTGCACCTGTTGCTAACCGTTCTGACAACATACTTCGAGGAGTGTCAATCTACACAAAATCCAACGACGTTGGAACCTCAGTTCTAACGAAATTGCTTGACGCTCCTGTGTCAAACAAAGCGCGCATGGGGACATCGTTTTATGCGGCTCAACCTTCAGGGTCATAAGAGGTTTCCCTTCACCCTGTCTTTTGACAGGACATAGTCCCGTCTGGTGCTATTATCCTCACATGCCCGATGTCGGCATGTGAGATAACCCGTCCAGTAGGGCACCCCAACCCTACTGTTTGTCGCCGTTTTTTCATCAACAGAGGGTTGCCCCTGTTGATGTCACCGACCAGCGGAACGTCCAGTCCGCTGACTGCGTGGCGCCATACACTCGTGGGCATAATGGCCCATCTTCGCGCATCTATTGTATTTTTCGGTTGCCTCGGTGTCGAGGCAACTGCAACCGATAGGTCCATCGGTTCTGGACCTCCTCCGCCCGTGCTCTGGCGCGGGTTTTGTTGTGGTGGGACGAAGTGTGAAAATTGGTTAACATGCTGCACTGACGGCATGTTAAAGTCGAAAGGCTGTTCAGCCCATTTGACTGAATCCAGCATGCGTTGACGCTGAACGAGAAGACCCAAGCAACTAGACTTCATATGTACTTCGTATATAGTAGATAATAATCGCAGGAAGTAAGAGAAGGAGCGGACGAGACGAGGTTCTTCCTCGGATGTACTCGCCGCGACCTCGATGGCACCTCGCAGCTCCGACTGGATTTGCTCCTGAACTTGCTGGTGGGTTAGCGTGGCCGTGCTTTGTTGGCGCCCAAGCGTCTAGAGCTGCTTGTTTAGATCGCGGAGTTCTTGTACGCGTGACCACGCCAGCACACGCGAAAGCTCATCCACACGTGCCTGAGCTGCGCCATCGTCATCGCGGTGCACCTTCGTCGCTTGCATTTTCCGGTCCAAGATGAAAATTGTCCAAGTTCGACTGAGCGTCTGTTTCATGTGCTCCACCTTACATTGAACCTCGCCCGATTTTAGTCTGGAAATGCGAGAGAGGCTATTTTTGTAATTTACGTCGTGAATGCTTGTGTGGTGCGGCCCACAAGACGTTTTTGTCACTCGTATAGCTCGTGTCACTGGTGTTGTTGGAAATTTGTACCCATTTAGTGAAATGTGTGAAGAACGAAATTCCAGGTTATTTTACGATAATTACGACAGGACATCATTACGTAACATTTAGGTTACAGAAAAAGTAGATACTGATTTATTTTAGTAACCTTTTATATTAATACACTTTTCTAAAAACTCTAAATAGAGACAGTAACACAGGACGCTAAGGTAAAGGCACCTGCGTAGAGAACCTGCAACTTGAACAGTCAAGTTGCACGCATAAATCGACACCGCCTGACAGCTCTGATCGGCTGCAGTTGGAGCTACTCATTGGACTGTTTGAAGGCTCTCACCGGCACAAACACGTTCGCGTCTGTAAGGGCGACAAGAGTGCTGAGTTAATTTTCCTACAGGTTATGAGCCCAAGTTTCCACGGGCCTTAACCGAGTGTTTCTGATTATTTTCGCAAATTTGATTTTTTCGCACTTTCGCAAGATGTCGTGGATAAGTGGAGCATTTTTTCGATTACAGTGGATTTGAATACTGTTGATAAACTGGTTGACGCTCTTTCGTGACGAAACAAGTTTTGAATCTCGTTTTTTAGTTGTTTCCCGTGGAATATGGAAGAAGAAAAGGGTGAAAAGTCGAAGCCTGAAATGGATCTTATTTTGGAGTATCTGAAAAAGATGGACAGACGGCTCGAAGCTGTCGAGGAGGCTAGGTCCACTGGATCAGCTCCCAGTACGTCTCCCGGCTCGAATAAGAGCTCGGAGTATGCCAGTGTCTTTCGAGACACATTGAAAAATCATGGCCCATTTGGCATG
Organism: Sclerospora graminicola; assembly: GCA_001887855.2. NCBI lineage: Eukaryota > Oomycota > Peronosporomycetes > Peronosporales > Peronosporaceae > Sclerospora > Sclerospora graminicola. The sequence goes on along the minus strand of MIQA02013465.1, from coordinate 5,061 downwards.
AAAATGACGCTAAATGATTTAGGCGCCGAAGAAGCCGCGGCGCGTGAGGCTATGCGTGGCGGTGTAGGTGATGTTCCACCAGTTCAACCGCCAGAAATGGGACCGCAAGGCATGGCGGGGGGCATGGCCCCACAAGTAAACATGTTTGGTCACCCGACAGGGGTAGTGAGTGGTGTCAAAATACCGAAGCTCACGATACAGAAATTTTCGGGGTGTGAACTTTACCCTGGGCTTGGTTCAGGTTTTAGGCAATGGGCCTACCTGTTCATTGAAGCTATTGAAATTGCCGAGCTTTCGTGTGGTTTTGCTTGGAACGAGCGGCTAAAGGTTAATAAGCTCGGTGAACACTTAGAAGGAGTGGCGTTGAGTTACTACCAGGCGAACATTGGAACCTGGTGGCAACTCAACTCCACGCTTTATTTCGTATTGGAACAATTGTTGACGGCTTTCAAGGTGCACATCACCCATCACCAAGCTGCGTCTCTTTTTGCGGCTGAAAAAGATCCGAAAAGGACGTGGACGGAGCATTTTTTGTACTTGGTGGCGTTAGCCAAGGAGAGTGAGTCGAGCGAGCGGCTAATCGTTGAGAATATCGTGAAATACGCTGCTCCAAGGCTCAAGCTTGCTCTCTTCGTGCGCTACAATCCACAAAGGCAAGACTACATACAGCACGCTCAAGAACTTGTGGCATGGGCCCAAGAGATTGACGACGAAGCTCAGAAGCCCAAGAAACCCGCGAAAATTTACGCTAATGCTGTGGATGAAAGTGGGCAGAGAAGAGTCTGTTATGCCTGTGGAAATGAAGGCCACATCAAGAAGGATTGTCCGCGGCAGAGCCATCGCCGCAGTTTTAAAGGGAACGATCGAAAAAGCAGAGGTGGAAATCGCATGTCAGAGCAGCGATTCGCTCTGTCTACGGGTGAAACAAACCGTAAAACAAGTGGAAATTCTAACGCCTCGCTGAATAAAGACGAAAATCTTTGGATTATTGACAGTGGTGCCAGCAGGCACTTAGTCTCTGATGAAGGTTTGCTAGAAGACGTGAAGGAGTGTACAGATGCGGACGCATTAACGCTTCCTGACGGCGGAAGTTTACAAGTAACGAAAGTCGGGAAAATCACGTTACAGGGAATAGCAAACGCAAATGTCAAGACCACGATCACACTCTCCGAAGTATTTTTCGCTCCGAAGTTAGCCAAGAACCTAATTTCGCTTGGTTGCTTGCGTAAGAAAGGATGCATGTTGAGAGATAATGGAGAGAAAATGGAATTGATTTTAAACAACAAAGTTCTGTTTCCAATTGAAGTGTGTGGTTCTGTTTTTGTTGCAAAATTGCATGCAAACAGACAAACAAATTTAAATACGGAATTTTCGAGTATGGTGATGAATGCAGCATCACAAGAAGGGGCAGACGACGTGCAGGAAGGGACCCTGCACCACTTTCATACAAGGTTGGGACACCTTGCCTACGATGCGGTTGAAAAACTTGCCAAGGACCCCAGGTCAGGCATTAAAATCATTGACCATGCTCGGCCAAACTGCTTGACCTGTGCCGAAGGCAAAGGTCAAAGGTCCCGACAACCTAAAAAGGACTCCGGAAGAAATTATCCGATAGAAAGAGTTGGCGGGGTGATATGCAGCGACCTTAAAGGCCCAATCACCCCAAGAGACAGACGTGGCAACAGATACCTGGTGGTATTTGTTGATCATTTTTCGAACTATGTACGAGTTTTTGCTGCACGGTCAAAAGACCGCGCAGCAAAAATGTTCGAGCATTTTCTTTGTTGGTTTGAGAAAGAATTTAATTGCCGGATTCACGTGCTGCGCACGGATGGCGGTGGAGAATTTAAGACCGTTGATCTTTTCTGCAAACGGACGGGGGTACGCCGGCAAATTACCGAAGCGGGTACCCCAGCATCCAATGGCAAGGCCGAACGCATGAACCGAACTATATTTAATATGGTTCGGTGCATGATTTTTGGATCGGGAGTGCCCCTGATGTTTTGGTCAGAAGCGGCTGAGTATGCGACGTATATACTCAACCGCAGTCCGACTCGTTCGAATCCAGGCGGGGCACCTCCGATCCAAATGTTGACTGGAAAGCCTACCGTTGTGAGTGACATCGTTGTTTTCGGGTCTCCATGCATGGTATGGAGAGACCCGCGCAAAAAATCACTGGCCAAGCATGCCGAACGGGCGTTGATACTTGGAAGGAACGATGAAACCAAAGGGTTCAAAGTTCTACTTCTGAAAGACCGGGTGGTAACCACCACCCGACACGTCACTCAGATCGAAACACTGAGTGACGATGCAAACGAAAAAATATCACGACTACTACAAGGCGAGACGAGTGAAGACCCCGAAGAAAGCGTACCACGCAAGGAAGGAGTCGAAGAGCAAGAAGAAAAGGCTGCTCAAGAGAGTCCCGGGGATTACGAGCCTGAAGAAAGTAAACGGAAGAATTCCAAGAAACAATCGACGCCGAGGAAGTCAAACAGGGCGAAGAAAAAGACTTACAAGGCAGCAGCGTTGGCTGCAGAACAAAAGAAAAGTGGAAAAGAAAATTCAAGGCAAGTGGAGACAAACGAAGTGGCACCAAATCTTGGAGATATCAGTGAAAATTTGTTGTTTGCTTTCGCGGTTGTGGATAATTCCAGTGAGGTCGACGACACGGCCGTAAAAATTGAAGACCCTTCCACCTACTCGGAGGCTCATAACGGCCCTCAATCAGAAAAATGGAGGGCTGCAGAGCAAGAGGAATTAAAGTCGTTGGAAGAGTTGGGGACCTGGAAGATTGTCAGACGCAACCCGTTAAAAAAGCCCCTGCCAACAAAATGGGTTTATAAAACCAAAATGAAAGCTGATGGCAGGGTTGAGCGGTACAAGGCGCGTCTTGTTGCTCGTGGGGATAAACAGGTTCTCGGTGAAGATTATTTCATGACGTTTTCTACGGTTATGGAACTAAGTAACGTGAAAATTATCTTGATTTTGGCAAAGATTTGGGGGGTGCCGGCGCGGCACGGTGATGTGCCCAGTGCCTACCCAAAGGCACCAACCGAAGGAGACTTCGAGATACATTTACAGATACCTAAAGGTATGGAGATAAGTGGTGAGAAACTCGAAGATTTGGGCGTGGAAAGCACGAAAGATTTGGTGCTAAAGCTGGAAAGAAATCTATACGGTTTAAAGCAAGCTGGGCGACTTTGGTACGAGCTATTGCGGAAAACATTGTTAAATATGGGTTTCAAGCAATGTTTGACGGATACCTGCGTTTTCGTGCGATTTACTGATGGAGATACGATTCTGGTGGGAGTTTATGTGGATGACCTGTTGGTCACCGCAACAAAACAAATTATCGTGGATGAATTTTTCGAGAAAATGGGTGTTTTGGAACTCAAAGACCTAGGGAATGTCGAGAAATTCCTAGGCATGAGAATCGAAGGAGGAGATGAACAGGAGTATTGCATCGACCAACAAAGTACCATTGAAGAAATGTTGGAGAAGCATGGATTGCAGAATGCAAACGCTGTCAAGACTCCAGTTCTCGAAGAAACGCTGTCAGGACCGGCAAGCCTAAAGTTACCGGTGAAGTTCGACGGGAGTGTCCCGACAATTAAAGATTTCCAATCGCTTGTCGGAAGTTTGTTGTGGATATCTCGGTGCACCCGTCCCGATATTGCTTTTGCGGTGCACCGAGCGACGCGTCACACCCATGCGCCCAGTTTGCTGGATTACCAGATGGCGAAGCGGATTGCACGCTACCTAAAGGGGACCAAGACGCTGAAATTGAAGTTGAAACACGATGAGGGTGAAGTTTCACCAATACGTATTGTAAGCTACAGCGATGCGGACTTTGCCGCTGACAAGGAAGACAGGAAGAGCATAAGCGCAACGGTGATTTTTATCAATGGAATGATTGCAAGCTGGAATTGCAAGAAGCAGGGTGCCGTTGCCCTGTCCACTGCCGAAGCGGAATTTGTGGCCGCTGCAGTCGGAGGCAGGCAGGCACTTGGAATCAAGGAATTGTTGAATGAAATTGGAGTAATTTCAAGGATTCCGATCGTACTCAAGATCGACAACCAAGCTGCGATCAAGCAATTACAGAACGAAGCGAGTGCGTCAAGTTCGAAGCATGTGGATATAAAATTAAAGTTTATCAAAGATTACACCAAGAAGGGCAAGATGCGGCCCGAACATGTATCCACAGCAGACATGGTTGCCGACCTATTAACCAAGACATTGAGTGCGCCAAGGATTGCAGAATTACGAGAACAGATTGGGCTAATTTGATGATTGAGAAGTCTCATGTGGGTCATTGCGCTATTGTGGATGAACGGTTAGCGAGGACCCGATGCATATGTGCATGGAGAGATGTCCCGGTATTTCTCGGAAGGAGTGTTGGAATTTTGTACCCATTCAGTGAAATGTGTGAAATGTGAAATTCCAGGTTATTTGGCGATAATTACGACAGGACATCATTACGTAACATTTAGGTTACAGAAAAAGTCGATACTGATTTATTTTAGTAACTTTTTATAGTAACCTTTTATATTAATACACTTTACAAAAAACTCTAAATAGAGACAGTGACATAGGACACTCAGGTAAAGGCACCTGCGTAGACGACCTGCAACTTGAACAGTCAAGTTGCACGCATAAATCAACACCATCTGACAGCTCTGATCGGCTGCAGTTGGAGCTGCTCATTGGACTGCTTGAAGGCTCTCACCGGCACAAACACGTCCGCGTCTGTAAGGACGACAAGAGCGCTAAGTTAATTTTCCTACAGGTGTCTTGGGTCTCTTTATGTCTCTGTAAGGAGCATCCAAAGCGCCTGAGTGAGACTCCCCTAGTCACTCACTGTTGGAATCTATAATTGACCGAGCCCGTTCCAACAAGCCTATTCTCGGTTCCACGCAATTGGTTGGAATCAAGTTGGAACTCGTAGTACTTTTTGGGTCGTACAATCTAATTAAAATTACAGAATTGTGACATTTTTTTGTAATTTGTGAGAAAATTTCAATTGGATACATGTACTCTAAAGTATATCTTATAGACGAC
>MIQA02013462.1:0-16096 GCA_001887855.2 Sclerospora graminicola | reverse complement strand
GATGTTGTTGGTGTTGTTGTTTTTAGTAATGATCGGGAAATTCAAGAAGGTAATTTTGTAAAACGAACAGGTTCAATTGTTAGTGTACCTGTAGGACCAGAAGTTTTAGGTAGAGTAGTTGATGCTTTAGGACAACCCATTGATGGAAAAGGTCAGATTAAAACTAAAATTGAAAGTAGAGTTGAAGTTAAAGCTCCAGGTATTATGCCTAGAGAAAGTGTAAAAGAACCTGTTCAAACTGGTTTAAAAGCTGTAGATAGTTTAATTCCTATTGGACGTGGTCAAAGAGAATTAATCATAGGTGATAGACAAACAGGGAAAACATCGATTGCAATTGATACAATTATTAATCAAAAAGACCCTCATTTAAAAAAAGATTTAAATAATCAATTATATTGTATTTATGTTGGTATAGGTCAAAAAAGATCAACAATTGCTGAATTAACTAAAACTTTAGAAGAAAAAAATGCAATGTTTTTTTCTGTAATTGTAGCAGCTACTGCTTCAGATTCAGCTCCATTACAATATTTAGCTCCTTATACAGGTTGTGCTTTAGGTGAATATTTTAGAGATAATGGAAAACACGCTGTTATTTTTTATGATGATTTATCAAAACAAGCCGTAGCATATAGACAAATGTCTTTATTATTAAGAAGACCACCAGGTCGAGAAGCTTATCCAGGTGATGTCTTTTATTTACATTCACGTTTATTAGAAAGAGCTGCAAAAATGAATAGAAAAATAGGTGGTGGTTCATTAACAGCTCTACCTATTATTGAAACACAAGCTGGGGATGTTTCTGCATATATCCCAACTAATGTTATTTCAATTACTGATGGACAAATTTTTTTAGAAACTGAATTATTTAATGAAGGTCAAAGACCTGCAATTAGTGTTGGTTTATCTGTAAGTCGTGTAGGTTCTTCAGCTCAAATTAAAGCAATGAAACAGATTGCAGGGACTATGAAATTAGAATTAGCTCAATTTCGAGAAGTACAAGCTTTTTCTCAATTTGGTTCAGATTTAGATGCAACTACTCAACAACAATTAAATAGAGGAATTAGATTAACTGAAATGTTAAAACAAGACTTAAATATACCTTTATCTGTTGAAAATCAAATTGTAATTATTTATTTAGGTGTTCGTGGTTTTTTAGATAAAATTTCTGTAAATAAAATTTCAATTTTTGAAACTAATTGGTTAAATTTTATTAAAAATAATCATTCAAATATTTTAGATGAAATTTTAATTAAAAAAGAAATTTCTAAAGAATTAGATAAAAAATTAAATACTTTAGCAATTGATTTTACTAATAATTTTATTATTAAATAAATAAAATTGTTTATATATTATAAACAACGGCTAATTACTGATATAAAAGATTTTATTAATGATTATATAATCATTAAATTTTAATTTAATATTAATTACAATCTCTTGGATTCGAACCAAGATCTTCAAGCTTAGAAGGCTAATACTCTACCAATTAAGTTAAGATTGTTTTAGTATTAATTTAATTTGATTTTATATTAAAAATAGCATTTAATGAATTTCGGGAAAGTTGTTTATAAATTTTTTGTTTATATATATTTTTTTTTTCTTTTTTAGTTAATGTTACTGCACCTATTAATGCAATTAAAAGTATAATACCTGCAGCTAAAAAAAAAAATATATAATAACTATATAAAATTTGACCTAATGTTTCAATATTTGTAATACTATCTAATTGATTTATAAAATTTATTAAAAAAGGTTTTACATCAATAAATATTTTAAAATTTTTTGCACTAAAAAATAAAGTATTTACTTTTTGACTAAAAAAAGAATTATTTATTAAATGATAATAAGAAGTAAATATTTTACTAAACATTATAAATGTTTCTAAAAAAAAAAGAAAACTAATTAAAAAAATAATAGGTATATAACCAAAATTATTATTAATTTTAGTTTTATCAATTAAAACATTTACATTTAACATCATAATTATAAATAAAAATAATACGGTAATAGCTCCCACATATATAATTATTAACATTATAGCTAAAAATTCAATTTCTAAAATTAATAATAATCCTGTTGAATTTATAAAAACTAATATTAAAAAAAATGCAGAGTAAATTGTATTCGTAGAATATATTACAAAAATAGCTGAAGTTACAGCTATAATTGAAAAAGTATAAAAAAAAATTGTTTCAAAAACCATAATATAAGAAATTAAAATTACATAATTTTAAATTTATATATCTTAAAAAATATATTTTATTATTTTTATTTAATTAATAAAAAAATAAATAAAAATAATAAAATTATAATACCATTAAAATAATAAATAATAGATAAAAAAATAATATTTATTAAAAATATAGTACTTATTAACATTAATAATGAATAATGATAAATATAACCTGTTTGTAATAAAATTATTTTTTGACTTAAAAAAGAGAAAATAGCTGTTAAACCATAAGGCCCACACATTTCAATTAATCCTTTATCAACCATTTTATATGTAACATCATAACCAATTTTTAAAATATATTGATTAATAAATTCATAATAAATTTTATCAAAATACCATTTTCTATTTAAAAAATTATAAAAATAAATCCCATATTTTGAAATTTTTAAATTATATAAAAATTTAAATTTAAAAAAATAAAAATAAAGAGCAATAAATAAACCACCAAAACTTAAAATAACTGGTAATAATTTAAAAAATGTTGGTAAAAATTCAGCATCAATCATTTGATTATTTAATGGATTTATATAAATTGAATTATTCCAAAAATTAGAACCCAATCCAACAAACATATCTTTAGAAAGATAACCAATAAAAATACTACCCAAAGCTAATAAACCTAAAGGAATTCCCATTTCTAAAGGTACTTCATGAGCATTTTTAATAACATTTTTATAAGCATTTGTTTCACTTAAAAAAGCAAAAAATATTAAACGAGTTGAATAAAAAGCTGTAAAAAATGCTCCTATAGTACCTAGCCAATAAGCAAAATGACCTGTTTCACTAAAACTAGCAAAAGCTATTTCTAATATTAAATCTTTAGAATAAAATCCCGTTAAAAAAGGAAAACCCATTAAAGATAATGAACCTATTAAAAACATTATATAAGTAAAGGGTAATATACGCCGTAATCCACCCATTTTTCGAATATCTTGTTCATCGCCCATCGCATGAATAACAGCACCAGAACATAAAAATAATAATGCTTTAAAATATGCATGATTTGATAAATGAAAAATAGCTACAGGATAATTTGATAAACCACAAGCAAAAAACATATAACCTAATTGACTACAAGTGGAATACGCAACAATTTTTTTAAAATCATTTTGAACTAAACCGACAGTACTTGCAAAAAAAGAAGTTGAAGCACCAATAATTGTAATAACTTTTAAAGAAAATACAGAATATTCAAAAATAGGAGAACAACGTGTAATTAAATAAACCCCTGCCGTTACCATTGTTGCTGCATGAATTAAAGCAGAAACAGGGGTTGGACCTTCCATTGCATCAGGTAACCATAAATGTAAAAAAATTTGAGATGATTTACCCATAGCACCTATAAAAATTAAAATACAAGCAACATCTATTATACTTAAAATATAATTTAAAAAAATAAAATTAAAATCTTTAACAATGGAAATAGCTGCAAATGTACTAAAATATTCAATAGTTCGAATATTATAAAAAATAGTTAAAACACCTAATAATAAAATTAAATCACTAATTCGATTAATTAACATTGCTTTAATAGCAGCTTTATTTGCTTGTAAACGTGTAAACCAAAAATTAATTAATAAAAATGAACAAAAACCAACACCTTCCCAACCAACAAACATTTGCATAAAATTATCACCAGTTAATAATATAATCATAAAAAAAGTAAATAATGATAAAAATGACATAAATCTTGATAAATGTGGATCGGTAGCCATATATTTTGAAGAATAAAAATGAACTAATGTAGAAATACTTGTTACAACAACAAGCATTATCATTGTTAAACTGTCAAATAAAAAACTCCAATTACAATTAAATAAACCGCTATTAATCCAATTTGAAATATAAATAAAATATTCATATTCATGTTTAATTGAATTATAAATAATAATTAATGAAAAAATACAACTTAAAAAAGTTGTTAATGTAGTTATAAATACTGAACCTTCACGTCCAATATAAAAACCAAACAATCCAGCTGCTACTGAACCTAAAAAAGGTAAAAAAATTAACGTTAATAATAACATAATAAATGAAAATAATTAAGAAATATTTAATATATATTTCCACTTAAATACTAAATAATTTCTCAAAAAATATTTTTCAGATAAAACGATTATATCTATACTTTTAATTTATTATAATGATAATAAATTAAGTTTATAAATTGAGATATCGCCATATAATTTAAAAAAAACAATTAAAATAGCTAATCCAATTGCAGATTCTGCTGCTGCAACTGTTAAAATTAATAATGAAAAAACTTGTCCTATTAAATCATCAATTAAAACTGCAAAATAAATAAAATTTAAATTAATTGATAGTAATAATAATTCAATAGACATTAAAATAATTATAATATTTTGTCTATTTAAAATTATACCAAATAATCCTAGACAAAATAAAAAAAAAGTAAAAATAAAATGATTTAAAATACTCATAACCAATTAAAACTTATTAATATACTTGCAGTATATACAAACCAACTTAATGTAAAAGGTAAAAATATTTTCCAACCTAAACGCATTAATTGATCATAACGATATCTAGGTAAAATAGCTCGAGATACTACAAATAAAATAACAAAAAAACATACTTTAATACTAAACCAAAAAGATCCCGGTAAAAAATTAATATAATTAATATTAAATGGAAAAGGTGCTAACCAACCACCTAAAAATAAAATAGTAATTAAACTACTCATTAATAACATATTAGCGTACTCTCCTAAAAAAAATAAAGCAAAACCCATCGCAGAATATTCAACATTATATCCTGAAACTAATTCAGCTTCAGCTTCAGGTAAATCAAATGGATGACGGTTGGTTTCTGCTAAAGATGATATAAAAAAAATTAAAAAAATAGGAAAAAGAGGAAAACAGTACCAAATATTTTTTTGTGCTAAAACGATAGAAATTAAATTTAAAGATTTAGCACATAATGTTACTGCAAGAATTGAAAATCCAATAGTTAATTCATAAGAAATCATTTGTGCAGTTGATCTTAAAGCTCCTAAAAAAGAATACTTTGAATTACTTGACCAACCACCTATAATAATACCATAAACACCTAATGATGAAATTGCTAATAAATATAAAATACCTATATTTAATTCAGTAAAAAACATACCAAATCCTAAAGGTATTATAACCCAACTTAATAAACTTAAAAAAAAAGTTAAAATTGGAGCAAATATAAATAAAATAACATCTGCATTACTAGGTAAAATGGTTTCTTTTACAAATAATTTAAGACCATCAGCCAATGGTTGTAATAATCCAAAGATACCTACAACATTGGGTCCTCTTCTTCTTTGAATAGAAGCTAATATTTTACGTTCAACTAAAGTAAAATAAGCCACAGCAATTAATAAAGGTAATACTAAAATTAAAAATTTTAAAATTGTGTAGATCATAATGATTTGGAATGATTTTTAATAATTTTATTTGAATTAATTAAAATTTTTGAATATTGTTCTAATATATTTGTATAATAATTATTTTTTATTAAAGAATTTAAAAAATTTATATTAATTTTTAAATGTTTTTTATTAAAACTAAAATTATAAATTATATTAATTTTATTTTTTAATAAATAAGGTAAAATATCTTTAATTTTTAAAAAAAAAGTTGAATTAAAATTGGATTGATTTTTATTTAATAAAAATTTATAAATATTTCTATAAATTGTAGAATCTTTTCGTTGTTCTGTAATTAAATTTAGAATTTGTTCATTTTTTTGAATAAATCCTTCTAAATTTATATATATTCCATTTTTTTCAAAAAAAGTTAAACCTGGTAAAATTAAATTCGAATTTTGTGCATCTTTGGTAAAATGATGTCCTTGATAAATAATAAAACTATTTTGTGGTATTTTTAATTTAGTTTGTAAATTAGTATTAAATAAATAATATAATTTTGAATTTTTTACTAAATTAGTTGATCTTGAAAAAGTGATTTCAAAAAAATTAATTAAAGTAGTTTGAGAGTTAAAAAAATTAATATTATTTTTAAAAATTGATAAATTTTTTAATTTTGATAAAAAAAAAAATCCATTTTTTTGATTTATAATATTTTGACCAATAATAATTAAAGGTTTTTTAGCTTTTTTTAAATCTTTACAAAATGAATGTTTTCCTAAAATAATATTTATTAAAGTTTGAAATGTTAATCCTAAATGTTTTATAGGGTAAGTAAAATTAGTTTTATTTCCTATATAAGCTATTTTAAAATTTCCTTTTTTTAAACGATTAATTAAATGAATATTTAAAATAGAACCTTCTTTACGTATATTACTATTAATTATTAAACAAAGATCTGATTCTTCAATCGATTTTAAAGTATTATTAAATAAAAAATTTGATGTTATATCAGAATTAATTTTAATATTTTGATTATTTAAAAAATTTTCATAATGAATATTTAAAATTCCTAATTTATTTAAAATTTTTTTTAATAAAAAAAGAGATTCTAAATCCGTTAAATTACCTATAATACTTTTAATATTAGAACTATCAATTGTTATTAATTTCTGATTGATTAAATTTAATGCCTGTAACCAAGAAATTTTATGAAATTTATTTTTGTTATCTTTTAATAAAGGATATTTTAACCTTTGATATTTTAAACTATCAAAACAATATCGTGTTTTATTAGATATCCATTCTTTATTAATATTAAAATTAGTTTTAGGTAAAATTCGTACAATTTCATTGTTAAAAATATCAATTTTAATATTTGAACCAATACTATCTAAAATATCAATACCTTCTTTTTTTTTTAATTCCCAAGAACGCGCTTTAAAACTATAAGGTTTTGAAGTTAAAGCCCCTACTGGACATAAATCAACTAAATTACCTGAAAATTCAGAATTAAAAATTTTTGGATAATAAAAATTAATTTCTGTTTTATTACCACGACCTGTTGTTCCTAAATCATCAATGCCACAAATTTCATTTGCAAAACGAACACAACGAGTACAATGTATACATCGAGTCATAATAGTTTTAATAAAAGGACCACAATATTTATCTTCTACACTACGTTTATTAAAGAAAAATCGACTTCGATCTGAACCAAAAATCATCGTTTGATCTTGTAAATCACATTCAGAAGCTTGATCACAAATAGGACAATCCAATGGATGATTTATTAAAAGAAATTCTAATACACTTTCTCGAGCTTTTTGTACTAAAGGTGTATTTGTAAAAATTTTCATATTAGACATTAAAGGCATAGCACATGAAGCTATAGGTTTTGGTGAATTGTCGATTTCAACTAAACACATTCTACAGTTACCTGCAATTTGTAAATTTTCTTGAAAACAGAATTTAGGAATTTCAATTTTAAAATTATTACAAGCTTGTAATACTGTTAAATTTTTATTAACTTTTAATTTAATATTATTAATATATATTTCAATCATATATTTTACAAAACGTTATTAAAATATGAATTTATTTGCACTAAAAGAATATATTTTAAGTATAAAATATATTCTTTAAGAATTATCAAAGAAGGGATTTGAACCCTTAATGCTTTTATAAGCTTTACATTCTAAGTGTAACGTGTTTACCAATTTCACCACTTTGATAATGTATACCTACTATTGGATTTGAACCAATAACCCGTAAATGGGAACAGATTTTAAATCTATCGTGTTTACCAATTTCACCAAGTAGGCTTTATTTTTTAAAATAAATGAAAAAAAATAAAATAATAACCTATTTCCAATTACATTTTTTTGAATTAAAATATAATTTTTTTGTACTTTTAATTTCTTTTTTTTATCTTTTTATAATTTCATATTATTTTTCTGATCAATTAATATATTTATTAGTTAATAATTTACTTAATAAAAATATGTTAAAATATTTTATTTTTACAAATATTACTGAAATTTTTATTACTAATATTCTTATAGCAACTTTTATATCTTTTTTTATAATAATTCAATTAACTATTTTATTAATTTGGTTTTTTTTAGCAAAAGGTTTATATAAATTTGAAAATTTTATATTTTTTAAATTTTATATTTTATATTTACTTTTTAATTTATTTATAATACAATTAGTTTTTCTAAATATTATTCCTAATATTTGGAATTTTTTATTAAATTTAAATTTTTCAAATTTATATTTGTTAACTATTTATTTTGAACCAAAAATTAATAATTATTTTAATTTTATTTTTTATTTATTTATTTATATATTTATAATATTTATTTATTTATTTTTTCTTTTTTTTTTAATTATTAATGAATTTTTTCATATTAAAACAATTATTAATTTTAGAAAATTTTTTTATTTAAAAATACTTTTATTAAGCACTTTAATTACACCTCCAGATATAATAAACTTTTTATACATTTATTTAATATTTATATTAATTTTTTTGAAATATTTATATATATTTTAATATATTTAAATAAATATAAATTAAATAATTTTTTTAATAAAATTTAATTTAAAATTTTTATTTATTTTGGGTTTAGTTTTTTTTAATTGAAAAATTTTTAAATTTATTTGATAATTTTTTAAATACTTAATAGATGTTATTTTTAAAGAAGATCCATTTGTCAAGATAATTTTATTTTTATAGGTAAAAAATTTTTTATTTTTATGCATATATTATATATTATAATTTAACTTTTGGCTAGATAACATAAAGGTAATGTAAAGGACTGCAAATCCTTGAATGACGGTTCGAATCCGTCTCTAGCTTTTTAAAGGATAGAGTGGGATTCGAACCCACGGTATTATTATATACTTCAGTTTTCAAGACTGACACCTTAAACCACTCGATCATCTATCCATGATAAAAATTTAACGTCTCTTTTTTTTTTTTAATTTACAACCATTAAAAGGTTTTGTTGTTTTATCAAAAATATATTTTACTTTTACTTGTTTTCTATTTAATTTTTTTAAAATATTATATCTACCTAAACCTGTACCATGTAAATAAATTTTTAATTTTTTTATATTTTTTAAATATAAATATTTATTAATTTTATAAACAATTAATTGAACATTATATGGTGTATTTTTTTTAAATCTTGTTTTTTTTAATGATTTTGTAGACCATTGTTGTAAAAGATTTCCATTATATTTTGTTAAACTAATAATAGTATTTTTAAAATTTGCAATAACATGTAAATTAGCTAAAATTAATGGATTTTTTTTTTTAATTTTATTTTTTTTTTTATATTTATTTTTAAAATTATATTTAAATTTATTTTTATTCATAGAATAATTAATTTTATTTTTTTTTCTTAATTAATTTTTTTTTATTTTTAAATGAACGTTTATTCCGTGAAAAACGTTTTTGAATAAAAATATTTTGTAATTTTTTTGAAGTTCGAGCATTTGTATGTGTACGTTGTCCTCTAACAGGTAATCCTTGACTTCGTCTAACCCCTCTATTACTTTTAATTTCTAATAATTCATTTAATCTTTCAGTTTTTGATTTTTTTAAAAGATGCTCAATTTTTAAATTTTTATTAATATAAGTAATAAGTCGGTTTACGTGGTTGTTTTTAAGTTTATTAAGGGTGATTTGAGGATTAATTCCAATATTTTTACAAATTTTTTTTGCTTGAAATTTATTGATTCCGTATAATATAGTTAATGCATATAAAATATTTTTTGAATCAGAAATTATTTTATTAAAAATATATAACATAATAGATTTTATCTATATACCATACAAAATGATAGAAAAAAAAATAAATCCCATAACACCATCACAACGTCAAACATTTTTATTAAAAAAAAATAATTTAACTCAAACTTTTAAAATCAAATCATTAACAAAAGGTTTTCAACGTGCAAATGGTAAAAATAATCAAGGTAAAATAACTATAAAACATCGAGGTGGTGGACATAAACGTTTATATCGAATCATTAATTTCAATAGATCAAAAAATATTGAAGGTTATGTAATTAAAATTTTATATGATCCTAATCGTTCTGCAAATATTGCTTATATTAAAAATAATTTTCAATCTTATTTAATTTTAGCACCCGAAGGATTAAAGATTAATCAATATATTAAAAGTTCATTAGATGCTGATTTAAAAATAGGTAATGCTTTACCTTTACAAAATATTCCTATTGGAAGTTTAATACATAATATTAGTTTATATCCCCAATCAAAAGGGAAATTAATAAGAAGTGCTGGTACTTCTGCACAATTAATTCAGAAAATTGATAATAAATATGCTCGAATTAGATTAAATTCGGGTGAATTAAAATTAATTTTATTAACTTGTTATGCTACATTAGGGACCGTGTCTAATATTAATCATAAAAAAATTAAATTAGGAAAAGCTGGTCGTTCCCGTTGGTTAAATAAACGACCTGTTGTAAGAGGGGTTGCTAAAAATCCAGTAGACCATCCTCATGGTGGTGGTGAAGGAAAAACAAGTGGTGGACGACCTTCTGTAACACCTCAAGGTAAAATAACAAAAGGGAAACCTACACGTAAAAAAAAAAATTAATTATTCAATAAAATATGTCAAGAAGTAAATATAAAGGTCCATTTTTCAAAGTTAATTTTTTAAAAAAAAAAAAATGGATGAAAATAACTAATAAAAATTTAACTATATTACCGGAATATGTTAATTATTCTGTAAGTGTTTACAATGGAAAAATTTTTATTAATTTAAAAATAAATGATAAAATGATTGGTTTTAAATTTGGTGAATTTATTAATACACGTAAAAAACATATATATAAAAAAAAAAAAATAAATTATGGGTCAAAAAAGTATACCAGTTAGTTTAAGATTAAATAAAAAAAAGAATTGGAATTCGAAATGGATTGTTGCTAATAATGAGTATTCCGGTTTATTACATTTTGATTTAGAAATAAAAAAATATTTTCAAAATATTTTTAATTATAAAAATTTAAAATTAATTGATATTAAAATTATAAAAATATCAAATAATATAAATATATATATTTATATTCAAAAAAATGCAAAAAAATATTATAAATTATCTTTTAATAAAATAATACATCATTTCAATTTATATTATCCAAATAATAATATAAAAATATTTATTAAAAATATTTATTTTTTTGAATTTATTAATTTAAGACAACATTTAAAAAAGATTTTTATTCGAATAAAAAAAAATAATCGAATTAATAAAAATATCAAAAAAATGATTTATAATTTTAGTTATGCACTTTATACTAAAAATATTAATATAATAACATTTTATATTAAACAAACATTAGAACGAAAAAAAACACATAAAAAATTTATAAATAATATTAATAATATGCTTAATGAATTTTTTAAAATATTTTCTAATTTTGTTGGATATCGTTTACAATTTAAAGGTCGTTTAAATAAATCAAAACGTAAAAAAAAACTAATGTTTCAAAAAGGTAAAATTCCTTTAAATACATTAAAATATAATATAAAATATCATTTTAATGAATTTAAAACACCATCAGGTATTTGTAGTATTAAATTATGGATTTTTTTTAAACCCTTAAAAAAGACAATTAATTTTAAATTAAAAAAACAAATATTTTTACAGAAAAGAAAAAAATTTTTTAATTATGCTATTCCCAAAAAAAACTAAGTATAAAAAACAATTTAAAGGTAAAGTTATAGGTAAAACAATAAAAGGTAGTAAAATTATTTACGGTAAATATGCAATTAAAGTATCAGAAGAATCCCGTTTAACTTCAAAACAAATTGAAGCAACACGTAAAATAATCATTCGAAAAATGAAAAAATTAGGATTTCTTTGGATCCGAATTTTTCCGGATATACCTATAACAACAAAACCTACAGAAAATCGTATGGGTAAAGGAAAAGGAAATGTTTCATTTTGGGTTGCTAAAGTTAAAAAAGGTCAAATTTTATATGAGATTAGTGGTATTTCGTTAGAAAATGCAAAAAAAGTTCTTAAAGCAGGATCTAATAAATTGCCTGTTAAAACAAAATTTATTTATAAATAATAAGGCTTATAGTTTAATTGGTTAGAGCATACCGCTCATAACGGTATAGTTGTAGGTTCAAATCCTACTAAGCCTAATTAATAATTTTAAATGAAGAAATTAAAAAAACAAAAACTTAATAATTTATTAAAATATTCACAATTTTTAAAAAATAATTATTTAAAAAATAATAAATTTAAATTAAAAAATATTTTATTTAATGATCAAATTTTATATAAAAATCCAATTTTAGAAGCATCTATAATTGAATTCAATAATTATGAAAATATTTATTTACCATTTACTTTGATAAAAATAAGTGAAATTTCAACAATAGATTTAAAATATAAAAATATTTTATTATTTAATTATGATTTAACTTATAATATATTAAAACAATTTAATAAAATAATGTTTCCATATGCTATAAATCCTAAAAATACTTCAATTAAAGGTCGTGTATTAGGTGGAACTCGAAGAAATAAAAAAATACTTATTTCTATTTTAGGTTATATTTTTACAATGAAACCTAAAAAATTACATATTGCGTTGGATTTTCGAAAAAGATTTTATTTTAATAAATATAATAAAAAAGGACTTTATAAAAAAAAAATTAATGCAACACAATTAATTAATTGTTATAAATTTAAATATTTAAATTTTAAAATTAATAATACATTTAATAAAAAAACTAATAATTTCAAAAAAAAACAATTATCAAGACTTTCTTATGTTCGATTTATTTTAAAATTTTTAAAAATTAAAAAAAGAAGAAAAAATAAACATTTTTTCAAGAAAAAACAAGTGTTCTTTCAAAGAAAAAATATGTTGAAAAAAAAGAAATAATATTAAATTATGCCACAATTTGATCAATTTTCATTTTTAGATCAAGTTTCTTGTTTTTTGGTTTTTTTCTTTTTTTTTTATATTATTCTTACTTATTTTTTTTTACCTCAAATTTGTTATAATTTGAAATTTAGAAAAAAAAAATTAATTTTTGATAATAAAAAAAAAAATCAAATTAATTTTGAAAAAAAGAATTTTTTTTTTTTTTTTAATAATTTTTATACAACTTTTTGTTCTACTTTTGAATTATCTATTTCCAAAAAATTATCAATACATAAAAAAAAAGAAAAAACCAAAAAACAAGAAACTCCGATTATTCATAATTTATTAAAACAAAAAATTAATTTTTTTTTGAATCAAAGATTTTTATTATTTAAAAAAATTTTTATTTTAAATTAATTTTTAAATAAATGTATAGCTCAGTTGGTAGAGCACTGGACTTTTAATCCAATGGTCTTGGGTTCGAATCCCAATACATTTATTGGGGATATATTTCAATAGGTAGAAAATATGTTTTGCAAATATAAGGTTATCGGTTCGAATCCGATTATCTCCATATTGATTTTAATTATATAATTTTATGCAAAAAAAAAAAAAAAAAAATATTAAACAGCGTTATTTATTTAAAAATTTTGAAAAAAATAGATTAACATTAAAAATTCTTTCAAAAAATTTAAATATTAAAAAAGATTTACGATGGAAATTACAACAAAAATGGTTTTTTTTTCATCAAAATTCTTCTATTACTCGAATTAAAAATTTATGTATTTTAACTGGACGTTCTAAAAGTATTTATCGTTTATTTAAAATTTCAAGAATTCAATTACGTAAATTAGCCTCAAAAGGTTTATTACCCGGTGTTTCAAAATATAGTTGGTAAATTTTATTATGATGATTGTAACAGATACTCTTTCAAATTTATTTTCACAAATAAAAAATGGTTATTTAGCCAAAAAGTCAAAAATTATACAAAACAAATCAAAACAAAGTATAAATATTCTAAATATTTTAACTCATGAAGGATTTATAAAAAGTTATAAAATAAATTCCAAAAATAAATTAAATATATATTTAAAATATAAAAAAAATAAAGCAGTTGTAACACATATCAAACGTTTATCAAAACCTGGAAAACGTTTATATATAACTAATAAAGATTTATATAAAAAAAAAACAGGTTTTTATCTTATTTCAACATCTTTAGGTATTTTAACTGATTTACAGGCTAAAAAATTAAATGTTGGTGGTGAATTAATTTGTCAAATTTTTTAAAATTATGATTCAAATATTAAAAACAGATGTGAAATTAAAAAATAAAATTTTTTTTAAAAGTTCGTTAATAAATATTCAACTTTTTTTTATAGATCAAAGTTTTATTTTTCCAAATAATATAAAAATTTTTAATAAAAATGAAATAATTTTTTTTGAAACATCTTTAGGATTATTATCATTATCATTAATGAATAATATATATTGTTTTATTAAAAAAAATAAATTATTAATTAATTATAATATAATTAAAAATAAAAAAAGTATTTTAAATTTATATAATAAATTAATTAAAATAAAAATAAAAGGTGTTTTACGTGGTTTTAAAATTAGTTTATTTTTAAAAGGTATAGGTTTTAAAGCTTTTATTAAAAATAATAATTTAATTTTAAAATTAGGATTTAGTCATGATATTATTATATCAATTCCTTCTAATATCAAAATTATTAATCAATCAAATATGTTAATTTTTAGTAGTATTGATTATATATTTTTAAACCAATTTGTTTATTATATTAAAAATCATAAACAACCTGAACCTTATAAAGGGAAAGGTTTATTATTAAAAAATGAAAAATTTTTTCAAAAAGAAGGAAAAAAAAGTAAAAAATAATTAAATATGATAAAAAAAAAAAAAAATAATAACATTTTATTAAATTTATTATTTAAATCAAAAAACATGTATGGAGATTTATTAATTTATACAAATAAAGAAATATTACCATTTATTTATGGTAATAGATATGATCATACTATAATTAATTTAAAAAATGTTTCTTTTTTTTTAAAACGTATTTTTAAATTAATAAAATATACAATAAAAAAAAAAGAAAAAATTTTAATAATTGGTAATTCAAATGAAATTAAATTTTTATTTACAACCGCATTTAAAAAAAAACATTCTAATATTATTTTTTTTACTAATGACTGGATAAATGGATTAATTACTAATAAAATTAGAAATACAACATTTAATAAAATAATTCATTATTTAATTAAAGAACATGAAATCAAATTAATTTTAATAATTAAAAGTTCAGTTAAGGATACTTTTTTAAATCAAGAAATTTCAACTTTAAAAATTCCAATAATTTCATTAATTAATACAAGTCAAACTATGAAAAATATTAATTATCCTATTGTAACAAATTCAAAAAATATTCAATCAATATATATTTTAATGTATTTATTACGTAAAATGTTTTAATAAATAATATGAATAAATTAAAACCAAGAAATAAAATATGTTTTCAAAATAATAAAAACATTCATATAAATTTAAAATTATTAAAATTAAGATCAAAAAAATGGAATATATTTAAAAGAAAATTACGATATAAAAAAGAAATTAAACCTGAAAAACGTAAAAAATTTTTTCAAAAAAGATTATTTGAAAAACAACAATTTAGAAATTTTTATGGATGTATTCATGAATATCAATTAAAAAATATATTTAAAAAATTATCAAAAAAAGATAATAAAATAAATATATTTCAAAAATTTATTATAATGTTAGAAAGTCGTTTAGATATTAATTTAGTAAGATTAAAATTAGTAAAAACTATTTTTCAAGCAAAACAATTAATTAATCATAAAAAAGTTCAAATTAATAATAAAATTATAAGTAAACCTAATTTTATATTAAAAAAGGGGGATATCGTTTTTATTATAAAAAATTATAAATATGCAAAAAAAAAAAAAAAATTATGACCAAAAAAAATTTATTAATAAAAATTATGACCAAAAAAAATTTATTAATAAAAATTATGACCAAAAAAAATTTATTAATA
>MIQA02013459.1:0-13456 GCA_001887855.2 Sclerospora graminicola | reverse complement strand
CCAGTGCTGGTGATCAATACGACGTCTCACAAGTTCGACTTCTTTCGTTTCCACTATAGCGAGAAATTACCAAACTGGTAGCGGTACCGCTCCATAGGCTAAGGAAAGAAAACCAGCGTCGTCAAGTAATTTTTCGCAAGCTCTCTTCGAAAGAACCTTTGGCATTTACTCACTCATTTTAGGACGGAATAATGGTTTATAACTAGTACCGTATCTCAACCCCCCATGTTGTCATCTGTCTAGATGTAATTTACACTGTTCCTTCCTCTGTCCCGTTGTTTTGGTCTGGTGATTCTTTGTGTTCCTGCTGCCCAGATACTGGGTTATTATCCATCCTGTCTGATGAGACTGCTTTCTGGTCATCAAAATCCTCCTCTGCATCACTTTCATATTCAGCCATCTCAACATCTTGGCGCGACTCCGATGACTCCTTAAGGTTACGACGGCCGTGAATATAAGCCGAATAGTGGGCATTCGCGAAATGAAGTAACACTGGGAGCCTCCCGTCATCCCCATTTAACCCCGCCTTCTGGTTAACTACTTTGCTTACACAATCTCGTAGCAAAATAGGGTATTCTGCGCTTGTTTGGTAGCTTCGTTTTGTTTTCTTCCGTGTTTTTGGCACAAAATGTATTACCCCCGGTTCCTCCACTCCAGGTATGGACTTATGACATAAATGTCTCTTTGCAACATCGTACTAATACTAGCTAACGTGTCGTTACTTCCCCACGCAGTGGAGGGTACACAATCAGAGATGGCTGATCCACTAAACGCAAAATCCGCCAGATATAGTTTAAACGCTTTTGCTGATTTCGGAGCCGATGATTTGTTTTCTTACACCCGCAGAAAATTTCAAACTAAAGTCCATCACCGCTCTCAAATGGCTGCCTTTCTTTATACTTTGAGTCATTTCCTCCGTATTGTGCTGAGCATGTTAGTGAGAAAGATGCCACTGCTTGGCACACCGTGTAAACCGGACAGTTGCCAGTTGAAGGTGTACAAATTCTCGATATTCCCATGTAATCCTCTGCCTCTTTGAGTAAAAGAGTGATGTCTTTACCCGGTAATTTCAATTCTGTAGACTTGTATCGTTGAAGCTCGCCTTCCGAGACCGCGACTTTATTGATCAGACGGGTAATGCTCACTTTCTGTTGACTCTCGTTTACTGTCAGGCCGCAGGGTACGTGCGACTTGATATCTCACGTACCCGGGCAACACAACCATTACATATTGGATAGTACCTGAAGTAACAGGTTACATATTGGATAGTACCTGAAGTAACAGGTTACATATTGGATAGTACAGGAAGTAACGGGTTACACAACCTGACGTAATAGGATAACGTCCCCACGAAGCTTCTAGAAAGGATAGGCTTAGATGTAGCTAAGAGTAGCGAACTAAGGACCTAAAATGTCAGTTTTTAATTTACCAAGTTAAGCTCAAGCCCCACATCTGGTAGCACTTGTTGGTCCCCGAACCACCGCCGCCTGCAGCACCGCCGTCCTTGCCGTGCTTGCCGTTTCGCCGTCCTTGCCGTGCTTGCCGTTTCGCCGTACTTGCCGTTCCTGCAGTACCGCCGTTTCCACCGTGCTTGCCGTCCCCGCAGCACCGCCGTCCTTGCCGTGCTTGCCGTCCCCGCAGCACCGCCGTCCTCGCCGTACTTGCCGTTCCTGCAGCACCGCCGTCCTCGCCGTGCTTGCCGTCCCTGCAGCACCGCCGTCCTCGCCGTGCTTGCCGTCTTCGCAGCACCGCCGCCGCTCAAGAGCAGTGATTAGAAGAATCCATTCGTAAGTCCCAATCTTTTGTGAGGGCAGGGACTTCTATTCATTGGCTGTAAATCCTACCGGGCCAATAGTACTGCCGCCGTTATCGAGATCGTTGTCTTAATTGGCTATAGATCGTCTCGTTTCGGTAATAAGTCAGTTTGGTTAACGGAAGGTCAGCACTTCGGTTCAAGACCCGTCAGTCGCGTAAGTAACCCGCACAAGAGCGAAACCGCCCGAGTCCTTTATTCTGGGCCGCCAGGGTACAGAGTTGTACCATCCCGTCAACAACCGACCGCCAAGTCGAAAACGTCCTTGAAACCCGGACCGAAGGTTGTCAAGAGAAGCATCAAAGAAAAGAAGAAGAGTCCAGATCAATCACCTACCTGTAACTAAGCGTTAATACCACTTAATCAGTTAATAACTGCATTAGTTTATAATGTCCACCCCGATGACTTCCGATCAGCATGCACAGCTGCTGCTCTCTATGGTTGCGACTATGGAGAGACAAGCGCAGTTACTCGAAAACCTTCACAAGTCCCGACAGCTATCGGAAATCAAGCTAGAGGGTGTGAAGCTCCCAACGTATGGAGGTAGATTGGACGAATCATTCCAACTCTACAAGGAGCAAGTGGAGCAGTACTTCTTCGCAAGAGGAGTGGACTGGAAAAGCCGAGAGCTTTCACAAAGAATACTTGCCGTCTTAGGTGGAACACTGAAGCAAGGAGCTGCTCAGTGGTATGTGATGCAAAAACAGTACATCACAAACGTGGACGATTTCTTCAGCAAAGTCGAACGTGAATTCGTTCCTGCTGACTTACAAGAGCGCCTACGCGAAGATATGAACAATCTGAGAGAGCGCGATTGCAAAGATCTCCCTGATTATGTGAGCAAGTTTCGACACATAGTCACGCAAGTCCGTGAAATGAGCGATCTGGACCAGATCATGTACTTCCTACGTGGACTTACAGGTCGTACGCGAGAGGAGGTTCAATACCGTCGCTGTACAACACTATCCGAAGCTATTACGGTTGCGTTGGACTTTGACCGCTCTCATCCGCAGCGATACTCCCGAGGAAACTCGCACGATAGACCAAGGTATAGGTCGTACGAAAACAGTAGTCGATATCGATCGAACAATGGTCCAGAACCCATGGACATTAGCAACGTGCAGATTCCGTCTCGCGACGAATGCCGCCGCCGAAATTTGTGCTTTAAGTGCGGTAGACCGAATCACCGCTCCGCACAGTGTAATAATCAAGGAACACGTAATGATAGAGGAAATAATCGTTCCGGCAGGAGTAATCAGAGGCATACAACTCGTCAGCATGTCAACAATATGGACAGCCGTGATGAGGAACAGGAAACAGTTGTTTACGATCGTGTCACGATCAATGCCGTGAAGGTCCAACAGAAGGCCAAGAGAGAACCTATTACCTTAGAGTCAAGCAGCTCTAGTTTGGACGTGCCAGCGCAGAGTCGACTACTAGTTCGTAATGGTGTCATCGGAGACAAATCAGTCAAGATTTTAATCGACTCTGGCGCGTCAACAACCTTATCAAACCCGGTTTGGCAACAAAAGTGCTAAGCGCACAAAAGGTGCAAGCACGTCACTTTGATGGATCGTGGACATCGAGTCAGCCCACAAAGAGAGTGGAAGATACCATTCGTATCGAAAGTATGGAGTTCCCAAAGATGCAGTTCACGGAATGGGACCTACCGGATACACATGACGTGATATTTGGTCAACCATGGTTCACCAAGTATAATCCACAGATTGATTGGTGTACGCAACAGATTGAAGTTGCACACAACACAAAGTTCGAAGACGTAGATGGTCCGACGTTCCAAGACAAACTGAAAATTGGAGACTATGATGAGATATATCACTTGAAAGTGACAAACGTTGAACAATCGGACATACCACAGGAGTTGAAGCCTATTCTGGACAAGTATAAGGGCGTATTTCCAGAACAACTCCCGAATGAAATGCCTACAACGCGATCAGTTAACTTCGAGTTGCAAATGAAGCCTGATGCGGTTCCGATCTCCCGTGCTCCCTTCCGTCTTTCGAAGGTTGAGCAGGTGCCCTGCAACAATTTGTAGATTAGAATATACGGAAAGGATGGATTGTAGTATCCAACTCTCCCTGGGCCTCTAATATTTTTGGGGTTCCAAAGAAAGATCCGGCAACCGGAAAGTTTCCGAAACGCGCCGAATGGCTACGGAGCGAAAATTCGAAGATCCCCATTCGATGGGTGATTGACTACCGCTATGTCAATAGCATGTCAATCGTGGCAAAAATTCATTTGCCATTGATCGAAGAACTATTCGACCGCATGGTTGGATGCAAGTATTTATCGCTCGATCTTGCACAAGGATATCACCAAATGGTAGTGTTGCCATCAAGTCGACCGTATACGGCTTTCCGATCCTAAAAAGAAACTTATCAATGGTGTGTTGCACCCATGGGTTTATCGGGAATGCCTGACGTCTTGTCACGTCTTATTTGAACGTTGTTCGATAAGCTAGGAACATTTGTTGTCGTGTATCTTGACGACTTATGTATTTTCTCCCGTACAATGGAGGACCACGTTAGTCACGTTCGTGCGGTATGCGAAGTGTTGCGCAAAGAGAAGCTTAACGCTCGACTCTCTAAATGTGCATTTGGTCGCACGGAAATCGCATTCTTGGGGCACATGGTTTCTGAAGATGGTCTGCGCGTCGACCCAAAGAAGACAGATGCTATCGCAACGTTCCAAGCGTCGACGTGTCGCAAGGAGTTGCTGCGTTTTCTAGGACTAGCTGAGTATTACCGTCGATTCATCTGCAATTTTGCACGGATATCACGTCCGCTTAGAGATTCAACCCAGCAAGATACTCAATGGAACTGGGAGGGAGATCAGCAAAAAACATTTAACGCCTTAAAACTCGCACTTCGACAGTCACCGACTTTGAAGTTGCCGGACTTTACTCACCCGTTCATCGTAACAACGGATGCTTCTGGGATTTGCATGGGTGGTGTTCCTTCGCAACGTATCAACGACAACGACCACGCCATTGCGTTTTATTCAAAACATCTGCGCCCCCACGAATTAAGATGGCCAGCTCACGAGAAAGAGCTGTTGGCCATCAAGACTGCGTTAGAAAAATGGCGTCCGTATCTCTATGGAAGACACTTTTCAGTCTATACCGACAATGCTGCGTGCAAGTGGATGCTCCATCATCCAAAGGTGTCTCCCAAGATGGCACGTATGTTGACGTTCTTTTCTCAGTTTGACTTTGTCTTACATCATGTTAAAGGACGGAACAATGTCGTGGCTGTCGCATTGTCCAGACACTGCTCGTCCAGCAGTGTCTGGGGAGAATTCCGACGAAGCCATTGTGCAAGCCCCCGATATGTCGCACGTCGTCCATGACTGTACCGATGACTGCAATCAAGACTTCGATCTTTTGGACAGGCACATGGTTCACTCTGCCCTCATTCCGAACATTCCGGTGGGTGTCTCCCATTTATTACTCGACGATGTGGAGTTGCGGGGGGAGAGTCGTCCGATAGGGGTCGCTCAGGAGCAAATCCACAACGCCGAGTTTCACGTTGTGCGCGCACATCTCAGCGACGAAGTGCGAAAAGCAATTCAGCAAGGATATCGCAAAGACAAGTTTTTGAAATATTTGGAATACCAAACAGTCGAATGACAACTTCATAATCGACAAAGGCCTTATATACCTGAAACAAGATAATGCAATGCAACAATATGCATTCCAGACATGCCGGAACTAAAGACAAATATTTTATACGAGTTTCATGACGCAGCTACAGCAGCACATCCTGGAGTGTGCAGAACTTACAATGAAGTTATAGCAATGGTACTACTGGCCGAAGATACTTGAGACAGTGCAAAAGTACGTCGAGACATGTGAAACATGTGCTCGATGGAAGTCAAACAGCCAGCGAAAGAAAGGATTAATGATTCCTATCCCCATTCCGGAGGAATGCTGGGAAGTAGTGTCAATGGACTTTTTTACTGGACTTCCCGTGTCGGAAGGGTATGACGCTATTTGCGTCATCGTAGACAAGTTGTCAAAAAGACCGATTTTTGCACCAACGCATACGACGGCAGATTCGAAAGACACCGCAAAGTTATTTTTCGACGCCGTAGTCCGTCATCACGGACTGCCGAAGGTTATTATCAGCGATAGAGATCCGAAGTTCACAGCAAACTTCTGGAAATGTCTCATGAATATAATGGGGGTCAAACTAAGCATGACGACCGCTCATAGGGCGCAAGCAGATGGGCAAACAGAACGCCAAAACTTGGTTTTAGAAGACGCTTTACGCTGTCTGGTATCGTACAGTGGAGAAAATTGGGCCAAGCTACTTGGTACTGTAGAATACGCGCACGCCACCTCAGTGAACGCGTCTATTAAGCTCACCCCGTTTGAGATCGATACCGGAAGAAAAGTATCCAATCTGATTTCAGAGACTACGATGGTCTGGATCAACAACCCATCTCAGAGTTCGCTTCAAAGTTCGCCAAAGATCGTCAAGATTTGGTGCGTATGGCGCGTGAAAACCTAGAACAAGCCCAAGAAAGGCGAAAGAAGTATTACGATTCTAAAAGAACAAGCTTCACCTTTAACGTCGGTGACTTAGTTCAAGTCGGATACCAAGAACCTACCACTCAAGACAGTTAACTCTCACACAGAGTTGAAGAAAGCGAAGCTCGCGGCCAAAAAAGTTGGACCGTTTGAGATAATCAAAATGATTAATCCGAATGTAGCTAAATTGAAGCTACCGCAAAATATGAAGAAATTGCACTCATCTTTCAACGTCGACCTACTCTCGCCATACAAGCCGAATGTCTCTGAGTTTGCGGGACGACCATTTCCGAAGGCATCACCAGTTATCCTAGAGTCGGACACAGGAGAAGAACTACACATCGTGGAAAAGTTGCTTCGTAGTCGTCAGCGCAGCCGCCAAAAAGAATGACTAGTAAAATGGCATGGCCTCCGGGAGTGTGATTGTACTTAGGAGCGCGAGAAATCTATTCGCCACGTTTCGCAATGGTATCGACTAGTACAGGACTTTCGAGACCGCCAACGCGAAGTCAAGTCCGGGGAAATGTCAGGCCGCAGGGTACGTGCGACTTGATATCTCACGTACCCGGGCAACACAACCATTACATATTGGATAGTTCCTGAAGTAACAGGTTACATAGTGGATAGTACCTGAAGTAACAGGTTACATATTGGATAGTACGTGAAGTAACAGGTTACATATTGGATAGGACATGAAGTAACGGGTTACACAACCTGACGTAATAGGATAACGTCCCCACGAAGCTTCTAGAAACGATAGGCTTAGATGTAGCACAGGTTAGCGAACTAAGGACCTAACGCTTTTCAGTTTTAAATATACCAAGTAAAGCTCAAGTCCCCACATTTACTAGGAGGTCGGTTTGTTCTTTCTGTTTGGGGCGGCGTCTTGGATTGTGGGTATTCTTGTCCTTTTTAACTAACCGCGGCCTTACTGTCGGTGATGACAACTGCTCCTAATAGGACGGTACTGACGTGTTTTTGATATGCTTTCCAATAAATTGTCCAAGTCTTGTTGTCGTCGTGTTGTTATCAGTTCCGGTTTGAGGGTTGTTTTGATTTTTTTGTGACTCTGGTTCCGACGATTTAGCTCTATTTTTGTCAGTATTGGCAGGTGGTGCCTGCTGTTGTGGTTGTTTTCGTTGTGTATTCCGTGCTACTTGCTCTTTAGAAGTGTTCTGATGTGAGGTCGTCTCTATTTCCTTGTTCACCCCTTGATGTTTTGTATGTCTTCTGACTTCTGTCCATGTTTCCCCATCTCTACGTTGTGGGTTAGCTCATTCGTCAGTATCTTGAACTGACTCTTCAAGTGCTCCATGGTGATCCGTGTTATCAGTCTTTGGCGATGGTTGTGATTGATCCGTTTCAATCTTTAACGAGTCTTCGATTTTTTTCTGTTTGTTTCGACCTGGTTCCGTAACTCCTCCATGCGACGAAGGTCGCTGCCGAAATTTGCAACTTTCTCATATCTTCATCCGTAACGACTATACACTTGGGTTTAGTTAGTTCCTCCAGAGCTGTGGAGCATTGTCGCATTGGGTGACCAGTTTCACCGCATCTTAAACATTGTCGTTGTCCTTTTGCTGTGGGATGTTCTAATATGATCATGCGGTTGCACCAGTAAATGCGTAGAATCCCGTAAATAGCTGGTGAACAGCCCTCCGTTTCCGTTACTAATTTCCATGAAGTAGATGTATCCGACCATGGACCACCGGTGTCCATAACATCGAGTTGGAACGGTATTTTGAGAATCATTTCGAGCATACTGTAGAGTTTTGTTAACTCAACCGCTGTGGTGACATTTTTCAGCACACAGGAATAAAACCCTTGTTAGGTATACTCATATCCAATTGTTGCTGCCATGCCAACCTCGACTGTGTTTTTGGCCGTTCATGTAAGTTTTTCAGTGTGTGATCGTATCTGTGAAATGGTACTTTCACTCCGACAAAAATTTCTGCTATTTCATGCGTATAAAAATGAAAATATAAAGAATGGTTGGTTGGATTATAACTAATAGTTTCTACCTGAGCGACCATTGTCCAAAGGTATTTTGTTCCTTTGGCCTTTGCTGTCACCGTTGTTGCGATTCTTTCCTGGATGCTTTTTGTGCATAAAAAGGCATCTTTGATTGCACTTTCTCCTCGTAGGTCGAGTATCAAACAGCCTTCCACTTGAGCTCGGATGGTTTGGAGTAAACGGACTTGGTCTCCCATGGACATTATTCCCTTCATAAACTGCGGTATCTGCCTAACCAACATCGTCCCCTCAACTATACCTTGTACAATCCTCCATTCCTCCGGTGTCCCTTTCCTGCATTGTGGTGGGGTGAATTTACCGTAGTCCTGCTCGCATAGTTTACGAAGTGTTGATATTTCCGCCAGATTATACACAGCCTTTTTGAATAAGAAGGGTTTGGACGTGTCCATTGGTAAATTATGTGCCTGGGCGCCTATAACCTTGGATACCCATCCTATCAATTGAGTTGGCTCCGTTCCCGCTTTCTGAATTTGTTCTTGACTATGCATCTTCCATAACATGAATTCAAATGATTGATTAGAACATTGAGTGCTGCCCCTACAATTTTCTGTTTCCATAATGCGGGGTCGTTATGATTCTTCACTATCATTAGCTCGAATAAGTCAATCATTCGTTCGCATTTGCCTTTCTTAAGCTCAGACAAACATTTAGCTATTGGGGAAAGTCGAGATGCTGATCCTTTTGCTCTCATAACGATCCGATTGAAAAGTTGCTGCATGATGTCTAGCCATGTTTGCACTCTAGGAAGTGGTTGTAGTGCTTGTTTCAGTGCTGATTATAATGCCCCTATCAAATCCTCAACTGAGTTGGTTTGTGGCATTACCGACTCTCGCGTAATTTCATTAGTCTGGGGAGAAAGTTCTACTGCTGTAATGTCCGGTGTGCTGACTGCCTGTGTTATACTGTTGGAATCACCTAATTCATGATTCGATAACTTAGGCGCTGTTTTTGTATGATCGAGTTTCTCTGGCTCTTCTTCTGTATGCGTCCCCCGGTCGTGTGCCGTATGGTTGCTTGCGACTCTCGTGTTTCAGGTAATATTTCATCCTGGGCGGTAGGTTCCCTCACGGACGTCGACAGCACTGCATTTGAACTATCAAGTTCATGTTCTTTTGGTGTGGGCCCGGGCCCATGGCCGGTATCGGCCACTCTCTCCCCCTTCCCTAGCGTTAGGTGTCTTTGTAGCTCGGATCCTCTCAACCGAGCGACGGTTGAGAGGGCTAGTTAGCAAAATCGGAACTACCACAAACAAATATACAAGTAACAAGTACAGTAGCTCTGGGTAGGAAGGTCCAAAATAGCTGTCAGAAACAAAATTTGTGCTAACGATCCGCTCGTGCAGTATTTTTACATGAAGGTTGGTATCTACAGTCACACCTCCTTAAGTGGGCACTTACGACCCAAGAAAATTCGAGTGGTCCAGATATAGAAACGCCATCTGGGACCTGGAAGAAGGGAATGGCGACTCTGACGATCTCATCAAGCGTCTTCAAGGACCGACAATTCACCATGAACTATTGTGTGAGATACAACAGATTATCTCTACCCATGACCCACGAATGCTAGAAGTTCACTATTTTCTAACAGAAACTGTCGATCGTCCATCCCTCACGGAACAATCTTCGCTTCCGTCTCTAGATCTCGCGGATTCTAGGGTGAGAGATGGTGCATGCAAAAATATCAGATAGCAGAACCTAGTGGTATCACAAAGTATGGACGTCCAGTTTAAGCATGGAGGAACCTCTGCTTTTGGGTCCTTCTCAATCAGAGGAATCTGAATTTCAACCGTCACAGGAGGAACAAGAGAAGAATAATCTTAAATCTCCACACCAAGTAAAACGACTTTGTACCAGATCTACAACAAAGGAGCAGAAAATACGTCAGCCGCCAGATGAGACAATGATGGGCACAACGAATATAAATCTTCCGGTGCAGAGAGAACTAGTAGATCAGATGAAAAGCACGGGCTTTGGCGAAGGATCAACTTCCCAGAAGGAGCTTGATTGGTGTTCAGCATGGCCCGCTCTGGAACCTGAATGGCTACGAAACACAAAAATGGAATTTCCCCATATTACTGCTTCAATAGATATCTGGAAACGTCCAGCATTTTATAAAGGTAAAAGGATCTTTCATCAACTCAAAGTAATTCATGGAGCTCATCACGTATTGGAAACTATCGCGTCAAAGGTTATGGTTATATTAACAGCAAAATGGCGGGAACCGTGTTGGACAGGTATGATCGAACTAGGAAAAAATGCGGAAATATCTAGACTACCAGCTACCTGGTTTAGCGCTTGGGAAGGAAAGTGGTCGGCAATGGTAAATACTGTGCAAAAACGGGCGGTAATCAACAGCACAACAGAATGGGACCAAAAGAGGAAAATCAAGTATGGGGGAAGCCCACTAATCAAACTATGTGCTCCATCTTTCTCAAATATACTATCCAGGAGTCTGATTTGCTCGCATCTGTATGCTGGACAATTTGCGGCATTCATAAGTGATGACTACAATCCTATCGACTCTTTTCTGATTCTCCTACAAAGATACTTGAAAGCGTCATCACAAAATCGAACAATGGCACTATTACTCAAGAGCATTGAGAAAGGCGAAACATCAGCCTGGCTACAATTGGCAAAAGTCCTTTGAACAAATTCAACAATCCGACGACCCAGAATCTGATATGAATATAGATTCAGAAGGGCCTTCACAGGATTACTAAGGGCACCTCACAACCAAATATAAAGCTGGGCATGACTATTTTATTTTTTCCAGACTTGATACATACACAAAACACAAATTACTAGCGGAGAAGGAATACCAGCCACATCATAACAAGGTACCTAATTTGGGTAATAATTTAGGTCTAATTTGTGTGACCCAAAATGTACGCGGATTTAAGAAACAAGACATAAAAATTGGTTCTACGCCTGGCGGAATCAAAAAGGACCTACGTCACCACATTTCTATTTGATACAAGAAACTCATGTCACTACGGAAGAAGAGGCGTCTCAATATGCCATGCTCTGGGAACGACAATAGGGTTACACGGAATACACAAAGCCACTATCATTCTGGAGTGTTACTAATATAAAACGGGGCGGAGGGGCAATTTTGGCTCATCCAAAAACTATGGAGGATATCAACCCCTGGAAACATTATATCTGAACACAGCGTTTGATCTCAATTCAATGGAAAAATATGATTATCGTAAACATACACTCGCCTTCGGGTCACCGTTCTGACCGTGAAGGTTTCTTCAAATGGCTCGAACGTAACATGCCTGAAACACCCGGGACCGCTCCTTCTTGGAGGGGCTTTAATTGTGTGGAATGCCCTATCTTGGATCGTTTTGGTGAAGATAGACAATGTAGGACGGAAAGTAGCAAATTATCAAGACTGGTGGGACAAATTAACCTTAAAGACGCACGAACTTTGATTGAACCGGAATCTGACGAGTTTCTCGACCCACCGGAACACTTCACATACTGAAGAGGAGTACAAGCCAGTCGGCTTGACCGATTTTATCTCTCGTCTCATCTGGCCCCAATGATGCAATGGTTATAGGTCTCAGAACCCAAGGTGTATTCTGACCATGTACAAGTAACGCTGTATCTCAAAGAACCTGGAATACCTAACAAGAGAAATCACATTTCACGGGTCGTCTATTTCCAAGTTTCAAACAGCCTTGACTCAAGAGCTTCTTTCAAGTACCGAAACAGAGAATTACAACTCCCAGTGGTGGGATAAATGGATCAACACTTGTAC
Source organism: Sclerospora graminicola (assembly GCA_001887855.2). Lineage (NCBI taxonomy): Eukaryota > Oomycota > Peronosporomycetes > Peronosporales > Peronosporaceae > Sclerospora > Sclerospora graminicola. The sequence continues at coordinate 1,292 of MIQA02013459.1, read as the reverse complement.
AAATATATTATTTAATATGGCAAAAAAAGGCGGCGGCTAGAAGACGACGACGTGTTACCCAGTTACAACGAAGTATCAGAGAGAACGCTCCGACACGTTAACATTTTATCTCATCTGTCGAAATAGCACTACAAAAAATATAAAAAATCGAAGAGAAGCCTTCTCAATCGTTCAACGGAAACAATTCGCTGGCTTTTCAAACGAACCTCAATACGCGAGAAGAATCAATCGGTTTCTACTATCATATCAGGAAAGAATATCAAATTTGACACTGACACCTCAATTTCTGACCGATTCGCAAGTTGTTGGCACCCAATTATGGGCGGTTAAAAATAGAGAGATACCCAAAGACCAGCTTAATTCGACACTTTCCGCTTTTTTGACAATACCAGCGGATCGAAAGGTCACAAATGAAAATAACGATGTATTGATGGCAGAAATAGAAGAATATGAAGTTCACAAAGCTATCAAAAGACTGGAGAGGCTGAAGGCGGCAGAGCAAGATGGTTTGAGTATTAATTTTTTCAAGGACATCGCGGAAAGCTTTTGTGAACCCCTTACTAAACTATTCAATACTATCCTGACTGGCGCCGAGCCACCACAATAATTCCTGAAAGCACTGATCATTCCACTCCAAAAAAAGGCGACTCACCGGATGCACTAGGCTACCGACCAATATCGCTCTTGCAAAAGAGTTATAAAATCTTCGCCAAGGTCCTGGCTATGAGATTACAGCAATTTCTTGGCAATTTGATGGGAGACACCCAACAAGGGTTTGTTGCGGGGAGACGACTGGATAAAGCTGTCACCATAATGATGGCAACACTAAAACATTCACCCACCCAACCTACGACTGATCTGAACAATAGTGCTAGTATTGTCTTTCTTGACTTCGCCAAAGCGTACGACACTGTGGATAGAACATACCTCTAGTCAACATTATCGCTTTTTGGATTTCGAAATGATTTTATACAATTGATAATGAATTTACATCAAGGAACAACAGCAACGTTTGTAGTTAATAACGAAATAGGTAGGCCTACGGAAGTCAAAGCTGGAATACGACAAGGATGTCCTTTAGCCCCAATGCTTTTCATCCTCATCCTGGCTGTGGAACCATTAGCAATAGCACTCCAACAATCACAGGCGATAGAACGTTTAACTATGCATTCGGACAATCCAGCTCAAGAACACAGATTTTTAGCTTTCGTTGACGATTGCACTATTTTCTTACGTAAGGCATCATAATTGAAAGCAGTCATGGAGATTGTCTCGCAATTCAGTCGTTTGTC
>MIQA02013457.1:0-10134 GCA_001887855.2 Sclerospora graminicola | reverse complement strand
TATATAAATCGACAATTACGAAGATATTCATATATTTGACGCATCGCTACATCATATTATCTCGCTTGTGGATACACCCGACAGCTGCCATCCATCATCCACGCCCTTGGCCCGCATTTTCTGCCAATCAGAATGCATTCTCGGCCAGATGTATCCCACACCTGGCCGTTAATTAATGCCCAAGTCACTTCACCACAGCTGCCCCAGAGTCTTGTCGCAGCCGCACAATGGTTGGGGCACGATCTCACCTGACACAAGTCTTTTCAATCCCTTTCACCCATGCCCCGATTTGGTAAGTTTTCTGCCCAATTTCTGGCGATTTCAATTAAGCTGGTCTTCAAGCTGGCTTAAGGTCTCATCCGTCTGTGCTGACCATCTCTTGATATATTTCCAGTTCTGCAAGTCGACAAAGATAATATCTGTCGACTTACTCTGGACGACAATGGCTCGCCTTCCAGCGGGGTGGAAATCGCGGGGCCGTGGATTCATCCCGTGTTCCTGACCTGGTTTTATCTCCGACTGATATTGATATGGCGCTCCGCATTCATGGTCAGGTCTGCGGTGACGGGGACAGATTAAGGGACACTGTTTCCTTCCTTCAGGCTGATCTTCGATCCAGTCAGACCGATTCCAAAATTCTAGTGCAGAGATGCGCGACTCTCTGTCCGATGCTGGATCGCACTGAGCCTCGAATTTCCGAGCCAAGGACCGGCCAAGGCTGGATGTCTGACCGATCCGCCTCACCGAAGAAGAGTCCACCGGGTAACCACAGAAGCGGAAGCCTGGGAAGAGGAAGCGCAGGAGCGGAAGGGCCCCGCCGGATCTTGGGCCTGGCTGCAGGTCGAACGGGTCGGGTTCGGAACGGGATCGTGCCGGAGCTGGTGGCCGAGTTTTGGCTGAGGCCTTGAAGGAGGATTCTCTAAATTCTTCCAGGTTGAGGGGCAACCACTGATCTGGGGTGTCGTCCTCAATCTCCTCCTCCTTTTCTCCTTCATTTTCTTCTCCCTCCTCCTTTTCTTCTTTAGACGTACGAGCAGGTTCGTATTCGCCGGGGCCAAAGTCAGCCGGCGGTGGGGTCTGTAAATCAATGAGTTGATTGGAAGCTGAATAGGAGTCCGCTCGGTCGCTGGAGTTCAAGAGGCGACGTCGGGCGTCCGCGCGAGAACGAGACAATGCGGCACATACCTGCAGGTTGAGATAGTCCTCGTCTTCATCATCATCGTACTCGAACTCACTGGAGGACGCATCTGAGCCACCGTCCGAACCAGATGGCCAGCCAGTTTTGGAGCCGGATGACGATTCAGCTCCCGAGCCGGATGGCGAGTTAGGTATAGAACCAGGTTGCGCCGAAGCGGTGAGTGGCGATACTGCGGCTGCCTTCATTGTGGGTAAATCCGAATCGCTGTCTGACTCAAGTTCCCGATCACTGGCCGAATCGCCCAAATAGCATTGGTGTAGGAGGGAAGACTCTCTTCTTTTTCTCCGTTTGGGGCTGACAGAAGACGGATCAGAACTGGCCAGGGATGGATCGGATCCGGCTGGACGTTTTCCCGTTTTCGGTCTTGTCGAGGCAGACGACTGGGACAGTTGCGGCGGAGAGATTTTTCATTGATCTACCATACTCAAGACAGCCAAGATGGCCTCTTGCAACACGAAGGAGCCTGTACGATGGGGGCAGTCTGGATACGAGTCTCCTCAAGCCGGTCTTGCAGTTCGCATAGAAGAGAGCTTAACTGATCCTCCTTATGCAGCAGGGTGGCGTAGGCACGGTCGGCCCGGACCAACTCGTCACAAGCGTCATAATATTGTTTCCGAACTTGGCAATGCTCAGGTCGCAGCCTTTGCTGCCTGGAGGAGGCCTCCTGCAGCTGCTGCTCAAGAGAAAAAATATGGTGAAGAGCTTGAGCATGGGAATCTCGCAGGTGGTCCCGGTCATTCCGCGTGGCGTCTAGTTCTTGAGACACCTGGCGGTACTGGCCACGAAGATGCAACAACTCTTGAGATGTTTGTGTAATTTTGGCGGATTGTCCCTTCAGCTGTTCCAATTGTTGGACTACGAAGCAACATGGTCATGCAAACTGTAAGCGACAGAACGACGATATAGAAGTGGGCGAATTACTTACGCTAAGGTTTCGAGCGGTGAACTAACTCTTGGTTGGCAGCCCGAAGACGTCCGCCAGCATACGGAGGCGGTCGCTCTCTTTCTTCAAGCTGGCGACCTGGTCCTCGAGATCATTCACCTGCCGTCGAAGATCACTCGGTTCCAAAGAGGATTTCCGGGCGATAGCTTCGTCAGCCCGATTGTTGGCTGAGGCGAGTGCTTGGACCAAATCCGCCTGATGTGTTCCAGGCTATCTACTTGGACCGTCAGCACCTCTATTCATTTCCCCAGCTCTGCCACTTCGGAGGTGGGGGCAGATGGTGCAGCGGCCTGTTGTAGGGCGTCAGTGAGCTGGCCTACAATGGCCCGAAGACGGGTTACTTCATCTGCAGCCTTCTGGCGGCTACGCAGCTAATAAACTTGAGTCTCGCCGATGTTTCCAGTTCTCGACTTGCTCACTGCTTATCCCGTCCACCTTTCTGGATATTCTCTCCTTCTCTCAAGTCACCTCCACCAACAGCTTGGTGCCCCGGATCGATGAAGTCAAGTGCGGTTGACAAGCTAATGAAGACTAAGCCTTGGGAAATCTTGGCCACTGAGATGCCAGATATGGGGCTTCCGTCCAGCCCGTGGTTTACCAACTTCCGAGCGAAGTTCCGGGAATTCGTTACGGCCCATGTTCAGTCCATCTGGGAATCCACCCATCTTTGTTTTATCTCCGCGGAAGATCGGCGGAAAAAACTGTCCCTTAGAATTTATTTCGCCGCCCGGAAGAATCGGCGTGGTCGGGCTTCAGATGCGTGGGTCCGTTTGTGTGCGTTTGTCTTGGAGGGCATCAGGGACGGTGTCTGTGACCTGAACCTGTTCCTCTCCCCTTTTATGCTCCATGTGGCGAACCGAAAAGTTGAACAGAAGAAGGGGTTGGCAGAAAGCGGAACGTGGTATTCTGGCCTAGGTGCTCCGGACCGGACTACCTCCCTTTCCGGATCTTTGGAAGATATCGACCGGCAAGATCCTTGGCGCAATCAATATCGCAACCGGCCCTCCAATCATCCTGGATTACGAGTGTCCCGTCTCCGCAACAAGTATAATCGCCCATAGTGAGGAGCAACCTGACTCGTTCAACCTTTTCTTTTTTGTTCCCATTTTAGCATATATACGTCAATGCTTCTTTTATCCCTTACTCCACCCTTCACTTTGGCTGCTAACCCGGGTTAGTCAATGCCCGATCAGCTGAAAGTTCCCCTAGAGAGACCTTCTATCCCCACAGGGCGTCTCCTGATCCGGCGGGGGCTGAATATTCATTTCCCAATCCTGGTCGTCATACTCTTCTTTTCCAAACTGGTTGGATCCGGGTGGGTGGATTTCGCACTTGGCGGCCCGCTCGATTATCTCCGGCAGCCTGTTCATTTCCGCTAGTTCACCTAACATACCCGGATCCGAAACTGTGGTGCCGACCTGATCACGCATGGTCAATGTGGCCAGATGTTCCGCACTACTCTTCCACTCTCGTTTGACATGTAACAATTCGTGTTCCAGCCATTTTTGCAGGGCTGACATAACCCGATCATTCAACAGACTCAGTCTAGGAGCCTTGTAGTCTATCTCCTCAGTGTTTTGTCGGATCACCAGACTGGAGTCTCCGCATATGATAATCCGCCCCTGCGTCTGACCAGTCAGCAAATCTAGGCATAGCAACAATCCTCGGTATTCCGCCTCGTTCACAGTTATACCAGGCGTGAAATCCGAAGCAGCAGCGACCACTTTCCACGTGGGCAGCTTCCACAAGATGGCACTGTAGGCATCCACTCCCTTCTTGACGCTTGCGGACCCGTCGAAGCTCAGAACCATCAGCTCTTCCGATGATCCCACTGTTGGTGGCGGGAGTGTGATGGATTGTCGTGGCTGGTTTAGGGGCGCTATTGCTATCAGCGCTTCCTCAACTTCTGCCCTTGGAGTGATGCTGGCCGCTAGTGTGCCCAGTATCTCCTCTTCTCCTTTAGTGCACTTGATCACTTCTAGAAACCACTGAGACAACAACGCAGCCCATCTACCTAGCCGGCCATAATTTCCATTTGCCGTAAGAAGCCATGGCAGGGTCAACCGTCTGGATAACACTTTAAAAGGGCGAGACACCAACATCGTGCAACACATATCCAGAATCCGTAGTAAAGTAAAACCTTCTTTATCCACCAGCCCATAGTTCACTTCGTTGGGTTTCAAGGTCCGGCTGGTGAACATCACAGGACAATACACTCCATCATGATCCTGCACTAGGGCAGCTGAGATAGCCCACTTGTTAGCATAGAAGATGACCACGGGCACCTTATTAATATCGAAGTGCTTCAGGAGTGGTGTGGTCGCCATCTTTGCTTTCAGCATACCGAAGGGCCACCATCATGTGGTCGTCTGGCCGGGCAGCATTGGAGCTGGGCAGCTGGCTGCCTGTTTGGGTGTACGGGGGCAGCATCTCATTGGCCGAAATAGCTGTCCTGGTCAGCATACCATTGGCTGATATTGTTGGCCCGGTCAGCATCTCTCCTTGCCGATCCTGCTCTCTCAACTTGTGGTAATCCACCTCCCGTAGCTCATACAATACAGCAGCATAGACCGCAAAATTCTCAATGAAACGACTGTAATAGTTCAAACTGCCCAAAACGGATTGCATCGCCTTCAATGACCGCGGGAAAGGCAGATTACTCAAAGACTTCACATCTTTCGGATTAGCTTCCAGTCCGGCAATCGAAACCTGGTGACCCAAATAAGTCACCTTAGTTTTTTTCAGAATATTTTCACCACACTAATCGAAAGATTCAACTTTTCACACGTAATCATCAATTTTTCCACTTTTTCACATAGTACATCCCAAGTAGTAGTCGTCACGAGAATGTCATCAATGTAGCCGTTCTTCTTTATAATAATTACGAAGGGCGACGCCCATGGCTAGATGGATCGCTGGATGATCTTGGTGGCCAGCCGTTCTTTGATGAGTTCCGACAATTTTTCCCGATACTGGGGGGCGATCATCCGGCACCTTTGCGCTACCGGCTTGGCGCTATTAACAGCGATGTCGTATACCGCCCCATGGGCGGCCAGAGGCAGTACATTTCCTGGGCCGATCAGCAGATGTTTCCTTTTCCATATGATATCCTTCAGCCTGCTGACCTCCTCCGGAGTGTTCACTTCTGGGTCTCCGACCTGTAGATCGTCCATAGTAACTGTTTGTGGGCAGAGAGTCACCTCAGGTAGCACTGCCATCTGATCTTCCATGCCTTCGACGTATAGGTCGCCCCCTTCATGGATGCAGACCTGGTCGGCTTCGGTTTATTCCGAATCCGGATCAGGTGGATCCCCATCCTGGATTGCTTCGGCTAATTCCGAATCCAGGTAAGCCGGATTAGTCAATCCAGCATCGTCCTGCTCATTGGCTAGCCGGCGTCGGAGGTGACAGCACATGTGACATCGTCTTGTCTCCTCTCCTGATCCAGCCGTTTTTCCATCTTCGACGGGGTGGAAAAAACCAGTTCAGCGACTGGGGCAGGGTCTCGGCCGGCAATTTCAGCCAGATCCGGCGATGGCTGGCTCAGCGTTAATATTCTCGAAGGAGTCCGGTACTCTGATTTAGCCACCGTTGGAGTCCGGTCTTTACCCACAAGCTCCTTTACGCTGACCAAATCGGTAGTTGCCTGAAAGGTCAGGTTTTGCCACTCGATATAGCGTCGTGAGCCAATAGTGACATAACCTGGCCGGCGGGGCACTTTGTCCTCGGCCAGCCACATTCCAATGATCACGTCTTCATGCAAGGAGAAGGCCGTTCTGAGATGTTGGTCACACTTGTGTAATTGAGGTGACGAACGAGGTCCCACAACACTCGCCCCTAGTCAGCCATAACTTACGTCACCTGTCGTGTGGTCGTACCGTTACTTCCACCGCCCTTCCCACCGGCACCGTTACAAACTGACCTAACTTGAGGAACTGGACGTAGCCGCCATATAGAGGCCGCTGGCCAGCCAGCTGGATCTGCACCTCGTCAGGCAGCATCAATGTCCCATGGGATAAATCCAATCGTATGCCGGCTGGGACCATAAAGCCCATCCCCAGAACCGCATCATGCCAGCTAGCTTACCTACCCAGGCGGTACAGTAGTACACCAAAGACCCAGCCAACGTAATCTTAACTCTTGTTCTTCTTTGGGTCATGTACGAACTTTCTCCAATACCGATACACTCTTGACGCTTCGTCTCATCTATTTCACATCCCACCTTACGAGCAAAGCGCCAGAGTCAAAGAGCATAGTGGCCTCCTGGTTATTAATTTTACCATCGGCCTTGGCTTACTTGAACCACTTATCCGGCGAATAGTGTTTCCAATAACCTCGCGATGCACCGGGTAATAAATTCAATTCCATAACCACTTCAGACCGAGAATATTCGTCCGTTCGTATACTGCTCACCAGGAAGGGTTCAGCCCTGCTGCCCGGGGGCCGGATGACGTAATCGTCAAACTTACATGTATTGTCGGTTACGCTCTGCTGTGCTTCTTGATTATCCTTCTCACCGATATATCCATAGAGACCAACACTAGACCGCTCGGCTCGAACCAGATTCCAACCTGGCGAGCGATCTGGTTTAACATCTTTTCCACCCCTGGTGGCAACATTCCAGCGTGCTGGTCGGGACATACCACTTCTTCATCTGGTTGTAAAATTCCTCGATGGGGCAAAGTCCAGTCTCGTGCACTTTCTCGCAAGTCTTGCAGATGAACAAGCAGTGTTCCTCTGGGTGTCCCTTCCTTTCGCACTTCTTGCGGGTCAGCCGTTTCCAGTAACTCCAATCGTCATGCTTGATGGATCCACAGTGGGTGCACTTCCGGCTGGGATAATCCTGGTCAGTTTGAGCCGGAAAATCCCTCTGCTGGCTGGAGCCAGATGGTAGCCTGGATTGCTGACTGGCTTCCACTGAGAACAAGTACCGGTACTGCTCCTCCTTAGATTCACCCCCAGACCCTTGGTACTCCTCTTCCGAACTAGTCGAATCCGACTCTCGGACCACCATGCGAACGACTCGGGCCGTCCTGGCGGATGGCGGCTGGCTTCCTTGATCCGGGTTAAAACGTGACTTGTACCTGTCAGCTCCAACTGCGGTCTTGGGGCCTCGCTTCTTCGCTCTTTGGTAAGTGCGCAACGTCAGACCCAGCTCCGTGGTATTCTTCAATCGCAGTAACGCCAGATGATCCACCAGCTCCCGGTCATCCCACGTGCTGACGAAATGCTCCACATTTTTCCGGGCAGCTTCCGACCGGCTGGCATCCTCTTTAATCGGTATGTTCACCCTCGTTCCTGCGACATTCAGACGATGGAGGTATTCCAGAGGGGTCTCATCTGCCCGCTTCGTGGAAGTACTGGCGCGCTACCGACATTCCCGATCCGCAGTATTGCTCTTCGATAGCTTCAACCAGCTCACTCCAATCCTTCCGGACATCCGGGCTGACCTGCTGGATCCAGGTTTTAGTCGGACACTTCATCAAGTCTTCGAAAATCAGGCACTTCTCACCGTCCGGCGTACGGTCTCTGAGGAATGCTGACTTCGTCTTGCTCAGCCATCCTCGGGCTTGGTTATCATCCATGTCCCGTCCAGTAAAATCCTTCAACTCGGACGTGGCTGACATTCGAACCCTAGTAATCGCCCTGAGTCCGGATCGAACGCTTGGGCTGAGGCCATATTGGCTCGCCGAGCCATCCCCAGATCCAGGTCATCCGGATCATAGTGGCACCTGGCTGACTTGACCGATTCCATATCCACGTCGCTGAGAGACAGCTTCCTATTCGCTAGCCGTCCACCGGCGGCTAGGCCGGCAACTTCGCAAGACGACATGGGACTCACTCGGCTTGGACTGCACTGACTCCATATCTTCATCGATCGGCTCCAGTGCATAATACTGGTAGGCTCGGGCACCCGACTCCTACGATGAGCCGGCTGGTCCGGTGATCCCGGACTGCCGCGGCTGGCACTACCCCGACACTGTTCCTCCAAGTATCGGTCCATTATCGCCAAAAACATGCTCTGAAGGTGATCCGGCACTTGAGGGCTAGCTTGAGAGTCCACTTTAGGGATGACTTGGGGGCCAGCTTGGCTGCCGGCTCGGGATTCCTTCTTTATTCGCACATCCACGTCTTTGCCTCTTGGATCTAGATCCGCCATCGCGGTCTGGTTCTGAGCGCTATGCTGTTTGGCTTCCTTTCGATCGGGCGCATCTGGATCTTTGTATCTCCCAAACCTCGTGGTCACATCTCTAGGGCCAAGCGTCATGCGAGTAATACCTACAGATGAGTCCGTCGAATCCACTTCTGAAGGGGTAGGCTCGTACTGTGAAGAATCTGAGTGTATTCCGGCCAGGCTGCCTGCTACCGGTGGTGAACGTGGGGTCGCTTCAGCTATTGCCGCCATCTTCCTCGGCCGAGAGCAGCCCGCTAACGGTAACAAGCGGTCGTGGAGTGCGCTGGACATCTCCTTCAGCCTATCCGCCTTCAGGTCGAACAACTGGTTCGGGTCGAAAGCGCCCGGTGTTGATGCCGGCTTTCTTGAGCTGATCGAATAGTCCTCTAATGAGAGACACGTGGCTGTCTGAGAGAAATGGGAGAGAAACGGGACCTTTCAATCTACCCAGGTTTTTTGGTCGAGTTATCTTCAGGATCCCATCCCTTTGTAAGAACTGACCCAACTCGCGAAGGTGGTGGGCACGCTCCAGGTCGGTGCCCGTAGCCTTCTGTGATAGGCCGTCCAGCTTTTCTTCTTCTTCTTCAAAACTTGGCATATCCTTGCGAGATAGATAATCTGGCTCTTGCCAATCCGGTTTCTTTGGGGTAGGTGACCTGGATGGTGACTTGACCCTGATCCAACCAGCTTTCCACCCTGGTCATATTCAGCCTTCGATTCTTCTTTCTTTATTTTTCCTTCTTTAATAGCCATTACATGCTTTTGTTTCTTCGAACCATGGTCCATTCTCGGACTATGGTGACTTGCACCATAACTCGAGCCGACTCCAGCTGGGGCATAGTTACCAGCACTATAGTGACCAGCACCATAATCCTGTCCAGCTGGCATCTTCTTTAACAGGTACGTTCGCCCTCGTTTCTGATACATTCAGATGATGGAGGTATTCCAGGGGGGTCTCTTCTGCCCTCTTCTTGGTGTGGAAGTACTGTCGTGCTACCGACATTTCAGATCCACAATATTGCTCTCCAAAAGCTTCCAACAGCTCCCTCCAATCGCCTCGGACTTCCCGGCTAAGGTGCTTGATCCAGCTTTTTGCCGGACCCTCATCAAGTCTCCGAAAATCAGGCACTTCTCACAGTCCGGCGTACGGTCTCTGAGGAATGCTGACTTCGTCGTGCTCAGCCATCCTCGGGCTTGGTTATCATCCATGTCCCGTCCAGTAAAATCCTTCAACTCGAACGTGGCTGACATTCGAACCCAGGTAATCGCCCCTGAGTCTGGATCAAACGCTTCGGCTGATGCCATATTGGCTCGGCGAGCCATCCCCAGATCCAGGTCAACCAGATCATAGTGGCACCTGGCTAACTTGACTGATTCCATATCCATGTCGCTGAGGGACAGCTTCCGATTTGCTGGCCGTCCAGGTCGGCGACTTGGCCGGCGACTTGGCGGGACGGCACGAGGCTCCATCTGCTTGGCCTATACTGACTCCATGTCTTCCTCGATCGGCTCCCTCGCATATTACTGGGCTGGCTTGGGCACCCGACTCCAACGATGAGCCGGCTGGTCCGGTGATCCCGGACTGCCGCGTACATCTTGATAGCTCTAGTCAACGTCTGTACCATCCGTTCGGCTTTACCATTCGCCTGCGGACGATATGCCATGGTCGCGCTCTGTTTCTGGCCAAGCATCTGATTAAATAATCGGAAGACTTCGGCCATGAAACCTGGTTCGCGATCGTGCCTGATCACTTCACTGGCTCCAAATTACCGAAAAACACATTCTTCATAACTGCAAGCGACTTGTTGGGCTGTTCGG